>JBBMOE010000061.1:1450219-1707719 GCA_037975065.1 Chaetodon trifasciatus | reverse complement strand
TCATATTGTTTTATCATGAAATACCTGCAAAACTAACAACATTCCCATCAGCCTCAGCTATAATTTGCATGTAGTGCTAAGCAGCAAACATTAGCATGCACACATGCTAAAGTAAATGGTGAACGTGGTAAGCATTATGCCTGTTAAACATCAACATGCTAGCATTGCCATTGTTGTGACTGGATTAGAATTCTGATGTTAGCATTTAGCTTAAAGCACCACTGTGTCAAAGTAGCATGGGCACTAGCATGCTGTAGACTTTTGTTGTTGGAGATTCAAACTCTAACTTTTCCACATTCAAATATCGGAAAAATTTTTGACTTGTAATGATTTCTTAAAAGGCAAAATTCATGGTTTAGAAGCACAAGGGGCCTTGAACTCCAGCGGCAGTGTTCCTAAAATGACTCATGGCACTCTGTCACCCTCAGTAAAGTAGGCTGTTGTTGCTCTCTTCACAAACGTAAAATGGAGTGAACAAGCAGGCCATGCCGAACAGATAATCAAAACATGACTGAGAAGCAATGTGAGGAAGCATTCTGGATTTCACCAAGCAGTGGATGAAGGTAAAGCTGCTAATCTACAGCTTGTCACTAAAGTGAGGCAGCAAAGGCTCTGCAAAAGAACAGAATGTACTTTAAGCTGCATGCGTTGTGGTCAAATCAGTTTGAATAAGTTGCATGTTTGTTTAAATTTGTTTGAACTTGACATCACAAATCTCTTCCTGGCAATTGTGGTGGCTGATGTAGTTACCTTATGGACCACTAAAAATTAGATATCATTGTTACAGAATGAAACTTGCGTTGACGCCAGTTACCTGGATAATAGTGCTCTAAAATGTTTCTTGCATTATTACACAGCAGGTCAAAATGAAAATTACTATCTTTAACACGACAAACCCGACATTACAAGATACTTGAAAGCCTTCAAAGAATCACTAAATTGATCACTATGCCCAAAGTGTGATACCTCTGTCTAATCACATCTATTCACATTCACAGCTCAGAAGTACATGGTGTTCTCCTGTTTCATCATCTAAACATGTGTAACATATCAGCAAAACTATGCAGACTTTTGACTAGCTCTATTTGACAACTGTCCTGTCCGTGGTCAAGTAAAACAACATGGTTTATCTTGCCTCTAAAGCTCAACTTAATTTAACTGATCCATTCCATCAAAATTCTGCTGATAAGGATTTGAAGGATGTACTCAACTGTATCATGAGCTGCTACAGAGCAGCCAAGGCACATCTGCAGTGAAGTTTTTAATTTAGATTAAGTTGTTTTGCACAAAAAGAATAGTCTATCTTTATACAGAATGCTGTGGAAAAGACCAACGCAGCTATGTTTCCATCAGGACCCAGTCTATCCACAGTACAGTACAGCCTGGCCTCTTTCAGACTGTATTCTTGCAGTCAGAGCTTTGAAGGCCACTTTAAGGTCAGTATGACAACTTCATGACTCCTTTTTCATGTGTGCACAAGTGTTGTCAGGTGACTTTGTTCTCAGTCTTCAGTGAGACTTTGTAGGTCTTACTGACAAAGTCCAAAATGTATAATTGTCTGGGCAGACTGGAAGGCACAGCAGACTAGTCAAAGACCCGAGAGGCAGGGGAATATGGAGCCCCAAAAGGGTAGTGTGGGTATTTTTTTAAACTACTTTTGTGTCCTCTTTCAAGCAAGAAAAATTTTTCTAAATGAAAACAAAAGTGTTGCAAGGGAACCCAAAAAACGCAAAAGAAATTCCACCATGACTCTTAAGGGAGTCCACAAGGGAAAGACAAAGATTGCTTCTGTGCAGACAAAAGGAGAGAAACAGGTGGTGTAGTATTTGTTAGCATCAATGCGGTATGGCAGAACTAGAAATATTGGAATTTGTTAGTTTTTGCTCTGGAGTTACAGAAAGCCAAAGTCCCAACTGTTCTCCCCTGTCTCGGTAGCTTTTGGGTTTCTTTCTTTTTCTGTTGTAGCACCTCAGCTCTGTTTGCCGATCATCAACAGATGACCGCATGCAGAAACACTGAAGTTTTGTCTTTTAATGTGGTTTCAAAACTTTTGCATATCTTTTCAAAAACCTCGATAATTCTTGGGTCGCCATATTTCCAGTATTTAAGATAAACTTGTCAAAACATGTCAGGAATGAGTCCCTCCATGTAGGTCAACTTTGCTAGTAGGTTATTACAACCAATATTTATGTTTATTGTTGACAGCGACCTCTAGTGGTCAAGGGAGGAAGTCTGGTGACGTAGTACAAAGACAATCCACATTTGGGGGATGGTCGGGTGGAGGTATGGGTAAAATAACAAACAAATCCAGGACTTTCACCCAGGAGACTGTTGTTCTTTGTCTCATGTGAGATGCTGACCCATTTAAAGTTACATAACATACTTAACTTACACCATGTTCGTAAGATTAACATACTTATTTTAACACATGATCTCGTCCTAAACCTAAACAAGTAGTTGTTTTGCCTAAACCTGAAACTGCTGACACATTTAGTTCCTTAACCTGTGATTCTATATTGCAGTAATACTTCATTGTCTCTTGAAAATATAATACATAGATCAGCTGATAATGAAAAGCTAGGTAAAAATATTACATTCTGTTCACTGGCTTGCTCTCAAATGTATTACAAACCTCTTTGTCCTCTGCTTAGCCCAGCACACGCCTTTCACCTCCTTACATTATTTAAAGCACAAAGGTATTTCTCCACACCCCCTTTCTTCTTCACTTTCCCTTTACTTTTTTCTTTGCTCTGCTTGCCTTTCATCTGTTCTGCAGATCTCTTCCTCAGCTTTCATATCTCCTCTCTCGTCTACTCTTCATGCCTCGTCTCTCCTCTCACTCCTACACTCTCTGTCCCATGTCCCTTCATTCTTCCCAACAACTTTCCACTCCTTTCCCCTAAACTCTCGACTCTTTGCCTGGCCTCACTTCTTTATCCTCAGTCTCCTTCTGTGTCTCCTTCCCGCCATCCTTTCCTCTCATCTCCCTTCACCCCTTCCTTTCTCCTCCTCGCCTCCTGCCGTCACCCCTCCTCTCGCCGCCTCGGTTCACCCTCTGATGATTGCTGAGCACATTTCATTTGACATGAAGACAAAGGGCTGAGTACACATGTGGTTTCTCTGCAAGTCCTGTGTAATATGAAATATTAATGCAGGCATAATTTGGCTCCCTGGATGACGGGTGGAGGTGGGGATGGTGGGGGCTTTATAATCACCAGTGACTGCCGTTTCCTTCCCCAAATGATGGTATAGCTGTCAGGATGGATTGAGAAACAGTAAAGATAACAATAACAGAATGCTTACTGTTGGCGGGTACTGTGGCCTATTTCTGTCTCAGGGTTTAATGGTTAAATTGGCTCGTGTCCCGAGTTACTGAGGCAGCTGTCTCTGTCAGGCTTTTCAAAGTTAAAGGTGCCATGTACAGCATTTTTCAGCCATCAACAGTCATGGTCAAATTGGTTGTGATAGACTGCTATAATTACCATAAACAATTGGAAGCCTCACTTCCACACCAGTGATTTTTCTAGCCCTATGTGTTATATTTGCCATTAACCACGTTGCTACAATGATGTTTCTACTTGTTCCTTCCCCTCTCTTTGCTCTCCTCAGTCATATGTGCTTTTATGAAACACTCACCTTGACTAACTCCAACATTAAAATGCTACTTAAAGAGTTTTTGTGGCAAAAAATGTTTTCATTAGTTATTATGAAGCATCCAGCAGACATGGAGGAACATTAGCATTCATTTAGAGTCATATATCTGGTGTATTTTAACGCTATCTCCACCAATTCCACTCTCCACTGTGCTCACCAGCTAGTGGCTAACGCTGCTCGTCTGTCATTTGGTGCAATAGCATACAGCAGGTTGTAACTGAGAAAAGCCTCGTGCAGCTGGATGCATGGTTGATAAGGTTGGTGAGAGTCAACCTGATGGAAGCTGCAGAGTCTGTGATGTGGGTTTGTTACTATGTGTACTGTCACATTAAACATTGGTGATTGGTGCTGCTATAAATACATTTTGCAGAGCATAGGATTGTGCTATGCTGCGTTTTTTACACACTATTGCTGCTGAAAATATTTTACAAAAGGAGCAAAACCGCTGTGGATTCTGCTGCTCGTTGAACAAGGACAAACTCTTTCATATCAGACTGGCACAAAGACACTCACGTGCTGGAATGTGTGCTTGTTAGAGCCTGTTTATGTGCTCATGTCCTCTTGGTGTCACCTGCAGTCGATTCAGTCTGTCCACCTCCATCTCCCTCTTTCAGGAATTCATTTGAAGAATTCTAATTTAACTGACTGACTGACTGACTCATGTGTTCTTCTCTTGACACGACATAGCACAAAACTTTTGTATCAAAGGCAAGCATGTGCGCACACACACACACACACACATTTTCTCATGGGAACCAGCTTTTTCTCTTACACACACACACACACACACACACACACAGTATGATGCCCTGCACACACACAAGGTCACAATTTATCTTTCACATATTTAATTCTCTCACTATATATTTTTCTCTGTCGCGCTTTCTTTCACACTCACTCACTCACACAGATACCACATCTCTCTCTCTCTCTCTCTCTCACACACACACACACACACACACACACTCACACACTCACATAGGCTACAGTTGCATCACTAGTGAATTACCATGCCGTTCCGCGTTATTAAACATGACACTCGGCCTAGATAATGGAGCCTTTCTTCATCTCAATTTGGAAGGCTAATCTTATTGCTTTGATTAGCAGCAGCTGCATTTGCATATCAAGGCCTCCCCTCTTTTAATTCCTCCATCGCAAATCCCCTCTTTATAGCTGTAGATAAAAGGAATCTATCTATATGTATCTTTCTTTAGAATCTTTTATTCCTCCCCCCTTCCCCTCTCTTGTTCTTCGTTAACTCCTTGTTCATTGCTTCATATTCTTGTTTTCTTGTGTTCTGTAGTCATCATCAGCTCAGCTTAGTCATCTTTATTTTTCTCCTTCTTCACATGGATGGGAAGATGCCTATCATAAAATAAGAAGCGAGGCGAAAGTAAAGCATGACTTCATCGAGAAATGACTAGACAGGCAATGACCAGTAATCCTGGTTACTTATTGTCCAGCAGGATTCCAACTCCATGAGCTAAGATCAGAAAAAAAAGGGAATGTTTCAGCAAAAGTTTAAATTACAGCCTACTATTAAAATGTAACCACGAGATTACAACTTTGACAATAAACTTCAACAACTGCACTTTGCTCACTATTCACTGCTGTGAATGGATGGATTTGGTTTGACCCTGAGACAGTTAAAGCAAAAATAAACTGACAGAATGATTGCTAGTTTTTCTAGATTGGGACAATCTGCTTAAAATCAAATTCTGGTTGCAAGAGACAATTACATCATACATTAACATTTGGATACCGCTAAAATAAAGCCACTCATTAAATCGGATCACGTTTAACTTTGTACTTACTTGCCATATATTTCTCAAACTTGCCCAAACATGACACCACTCCATAAACCACTGAGTCGACTCTGACTTCACAAAGGAGATTCATGCATGTGATTTACTTGTCTGGTACAGTGTGTTGCTCTACGCATGTGGCAGATACAGTATGATCGAGATGAGGTGGTGGTCATCTTACTGTCAGACCAGCAATCGCTGCTGATTAAAAGTCAGCTGCACTTTCGGAAAAGCAGTAATGCGTCCCCTTATTATGGAAAGTGTGTAATATATGTCATGAAGGTGTATTTCTACATTGCCTGTTCTATAAATTGAGTGTAAGTGCATTACTATTCAAATACATGCATAAAGACAGGGAAGAGATCAGGGTATCTGATAAAAGCTAAATTTCCTCTAAACCAGAGCACTCAAGATACATCTCAACAATATCTGCTTTATACTGTAGTTTTGAAACCAAACAGTATTTTTTCAAAACTTAAAAGCTACAAACTGCACTATTTGACATCAAACAGTGGCATGAATAAATAAGATATAAAGGTGTGGGTGTATCCAACAGTAAAAACAGGCAAAAAGAGAGAGAGAGAGAGAGAGAAGAAAATGTGAATATGTATGTGTATATAGAAGAGTGCGTTTTTATCATTAGTTTAGATAATTTCAAGCTGAGGCATTTAGGCGTTCATTATGCTCCTTTAATTACCTGCATGTTCAAACACAGTATAGTAATAGTAAGAAGATAAATCAGCATCAGTGTGTTCTGTAAGGTCAAATGCAAAAGAGTTAAAGGTCAACCTAAGCCTGATGTCATGTTATGTTGTAGAACACATCCACCCAGCTGATGTGTGAAATATAAAGATGCTGTGCACTTCTGCACATTGACCTCTTGTGCTTGTGTCTGTGTCTTTGTGTTTGTGTGTGTGTGTGTGTGTGTGTGTGTGTGTGTGTGTGTGTGTGTGTGTGTGTGTGAGAGAGAGAGAGAGAGAGAGGGAGGGAGGGAGGGAGGGAGAAAGAGAAAGACAGTAAAAAGAGAGACAGAGATAGTGGGTGTCTTTTATAGGATGTTGGCCAATATGATGTTTTATGTATCCATAAAGAGCTCCAAGGCCATGCTGACTTTTCATGCTTTAGAAACACTGTCAGTGGTCTGTGAAAATGGCTGTATTGTGTGAGATCGAAGTTAAGTGCAGCATCAAAAGCTTTTACCTATTCACAGTTCATCAGAATTGAAAGCCTGAGCTGCTTCAGTCATGTAGTCACCTTAATAATGGACAATTTTAGAGCCACCAATATGTACAAGCAACATTATACTGTAATTCTATTACCAGTGTGGCCATGTACTGTGCTTTCTTAAAGGTTGATTTAAGAAGTGCCTGTTTTTGTCACTGGTTTGCTGTTTTTCTTCAATTTGATGCAGCAGATCTAGTGTCAGAACACTTTTAATTATCTGCAGGGAATAATATTTCTTCATATATTTTGTGGTATCAGTTATAAGTCAGTTATATAAAAATACTTGAGCTTCATCACAATAAAGCAGACACTCTTTTAGATTGACAGCTGGAAATCAAACATTCCATACATTCAACATTTTCAAAGCTTTTTCACACTGTTTGCTCACTGATTGGACTGTAAATGCTAAATATGGAAAACCAAATAACACAAAACCAAATCATTTTCAAATCATTTTAATCAAACTTTATTTATATAGAGCCAAATGACAACAAGTTATTTCATACAAAGCAGAATACATTAATGTAGTCCAGACCTCTTTATGATCTACATTTTTTTGATGACACAATAATTTCATGTTCAAATACAACTGTATAACCACTTGCTGCTATGAGCCATTTGCTGCCCTTTATGCCTATGTGCCTATATTGTCATCTCCACATTCCCATCAAGTACACGGCACCGTACACACTACAAGTGGCAGTTTTATTGCACTATTCCATTTTACTAACCAATACACCTTCAATGCAATGACATGACCTGGTCACAGGTTTTCTGTGTCAATCAGTTTTTGGTCAACAATGGTCCAATGAAAAGCCCAAAACCAGCAATGAATCAATCCCAGCAAGTATTGTGTGTGTGTATATCCAAAAACTGACATATCTTTAAACTATTATACTATTCCTCTGTACCATAGAGCTCCATTGTTGTCCAGAAACTATTACAAATACACTTCAATGAGCCACACTGTTGCACTGGGTGACGTGTTCCTTTATTACAATGAACACAAACACTAGTTTATGTTGACTCTACTTACAAGTGTACCAAATACACACTTGCAAATAGACCCAAACAGTTTTTAAGGATTAATGTCTTCAGAAGGAATCTGTTTAGGAAAGACGACCAGAGACAGGTTGTGTGAGTCATTCTTGGTTTTGGTCTTTTTTATAGGATTTGATGACAATGAAACATACACTATTTTGCTTTGTAATCCAGTCTTGGTACAGCTGCCCCACTCATAATAATAAAACAATAGTTATTTGTATTCCCTTAGATAAATGTAAAAATTATAAAGTACTAAAATGACTCATATCAGGTGTCATCACAGTTTTTCCAATGCCATCCTCGGAGTAAAGACCTTGAATGAGTGTATGATGATCTTTTTACAGATCAAGACCATTCATAATGTAAGATAACAAACAACTTCAAATAGATTTTAAAACAATGCTTTTTATTTGATTTTAGACTCTGCGGCTGTAAAAGTGGAGGGTGCGACCATAAAGTCATTGCAGGAGAGTTCATTGACCTGGAGGTGAGCTACAGCGTGCCCTGATCAGCAGTCAGCATTTTACTCACTGCTTGGGAAGTCCATAAACGCCCATTTAGGTAGGTTATTGCCCTCTCCCTCGTACCCTATTGTAGTCATCATCTTCAGCTGTAATCGCTCTCTTGTGTCATCATATGCAGATGAGGGAGAGGTGGCGAGAGGTGCACAGTATATAAGCAGGGAACAGTCTCAGTCTCAGTACCCTGATTTTCCATCAGCTCGCCTCAGCATCTCTGCTCTTACGCCTCCATCCACCAACACCACCAAAATGGCCTTCGCTGGAAGATGGGAAACTGAGACCCAGGAGGGATATGATGACTTCTGCAAGCTAGTTGGTGAGACTCAATCTAAAACATTTGTCAGCCAAAACAACATGTGCATTTTCCTGCTTCATCCTCTGATTTTTTTGGTCTAATTTATACGATTCTAATTTCACACTCCTACTCTTTTCCCACTCTAGGTATCCCTGCTGATGTCATCGAGAGGGGCCGTAATTACAAGATGATCACAGAGGTCACCCAGGACGGCAATGACTTCAGCTGGACCCAGGTCTACCCCACAAATGCCAGGGTCACCAACAAGTTCACCGTTGGCAAGGAGTGCGACATGGAGACCATCGGAGGAAAGAAATTCAAGGTAGGAAGGAAAGAATCCAGAATTTAAGCTTCCAGTTGTGCAGGGCAGAAGTATGAAGGTGATAGTAAACAGCAGCAGGAAGGGAAGGAATGAATGAATGTACCCTGTTTCCGTGACTGACGATAACCTGTGTGTTTTCAGGCCACTGTGCTCATGGAGGCAGGCAAGCTCAGCGTGACCTTCCCCAACTACCACCAGGTCACTGAAATCAGTGGAGGCAAGCTCATTGAGGTGAACACACTCACTTCGGCTTTTAGTGCGGGAACCTAGCACGATGACAGCAGTTATTATAATGAACACCACGCAGGGATTATTAGAGTCATTAACGTTATATTTCTGCAGGCAGGGATAGGCATTTACTCAGAAGAAAAACACTCAAACACTGAGCGGTGCAAATGATTGCATCTTAATGGGCGATTCTCCACTCACAGTTACCCGTTCAAACCTGTGTCGGTGTTTCCTATCTACAGTTCCATGTGTTTCCATTCCTACTCCTGCTTTGGAGAAATTTTCAAAACTGATTGATAAATTTTTCAATTTATAAATTATGAAGGAATTGCAGTGAAGACAAACATGATGATTTGGATTTATATATGTATAATTTTAGACTTTTAGACTAAAAACAGATAAAAATGGCTTTTGACAATGATTGAGTGACTTTTTGGGAGTAAAAGCTGAGAAAATATTTCAGTATGTTTAATGACTCTTACTGTATCGGTATCAGTCACAAGCTGAAATGCATATTTGCCAGTGGAATTGTTTTGGGAACTATTATAGCCACCGTTTACATTACACTGTAGAGATAAGGAAGTATCAAGGCACTGGAATAACAAAGTCCTTGCTTTAATAATTCATCATTTTATCTGTCTTTTTCTAGACCTCCAAAGCCGGCTCTGTAGTGCTGAAGAGAACCAGCAAGAAGCTGTGAATGCTGACTGACCTTCCACCTCTCACAGTTACAATGGAGACCTCAGAACTACAGAACTGTAACTAATAAACAAAGGAAATGACACTAACATGAACCTGTGTATCCATTTCCACTTTCTAGTGTGTGTGTGTTTGTGTGTACCCACCATACTTTTAAGGATAATGTGTGATCTTTGGACAAGAAAATGTCAGCCACTGCTTCTTTTGAAATATTAGATTAGTTTATGCAAGAATCAGACAAAGGCTTTTGATTAATACCACAGCTTAAAGGGAGTCAGCGGATCCAGCTTTGCAGGGTTTGGCAGCAGAGCCAGCAGCTTAAGACTTCTATTGAAATGTGTTTAACTCTCAGAAATATGCTCAACTCAAGCTACTTAACCTATGAGTCCTGTAACAAGGGTGGCAAAGGTTCCCATAGGCCTCATTAGCACCAAAATGTATGCGTCTCTAATCACAAACTAGAAATGGCAATGACCATTGAGAAATTCAAGAATGGAATCTGAAGATGACTTAACACAATTCAATCAGTATTTTGAGACTGCATGAATTCCATATTCATTTAGACTAACCTCACCTGCTGCAGGGGTGACTGCTGTACATTATCAAGCCAGCCACCTGTTATTTCACTGAAAGGAAAACTGTGTTCAGTTTGACTCCATTGCCATAGTAATGGCAACATGGCACAAAAAGAGCACAAAAAAAGAAAAAAAAGAAAAAGAAATAGAGCACAACACGTAAATCAGCTGCCTGAATAGTGGATGCTGCAGATGAATGTGTCTAAATCAAGCCTGATCCTGGATAGTCATACCACATGTCAGGTTCCAGGATGGCAGGAGGTCATGCTTGTGGGTGCTGATGTTTTTTTATGCTTAGTCTATTGATTAAAGTAGCTGCTGATCCGTTCTGTCAGATGTGTATGAAACACATCCCTAAAAAACATGGACGACAACAGATTAATACATGTTGATAATCAACAGATAAAAAACAAAGTTAAGCTGCTGTGCTACACACATTTACCCCAATGAAAAAAGGGTAAAAGACAATATAAGTTTAAACTTTTTTATTAACTGATGGCCTTTATACTGGCTGATTTAGGGGTTGTGCCTCAGCACCCGTTCACATATATGTTTATGCGAAATGTCCATCAAAGATCTTCAGTTACTGTGGGTTTCAGGAAGAATGTTAAGAATACAAACTGCTTTTCCTTAACAACTTTGAGGGTGTTGTCATGTAGATGTTTTATTCTGATCAAGGATGGCCTATTCTATTATTATTTCTATCTATCTAAAGTCAATTCAAATGAATAAAGCAATGTAAAATCAAATATCATACAGGACATCTTCCTCAGTTTGATTGCTGCTCTGCTGCAGCATACTCAGTGCTGCCAGAGGTGGGTGGAAGACATATTGCAGCAATAGTATTGATTCAAATGTAGGTATATTATCTTGCGCATATGAGATGTGTTCATTCCTGATCTGTATTTACTTTTTTTTGACTATTGCTCTCTTTTTTTTCTCCTTCTCCCTTTTCTGCCTGCCCACTGTTCCTCATCTGCGGTCTCTTTTCCTTTTAGCTTCTGTAGTCCCATTCTCTTCTGTCCTCTCCCTGCATGTCCTCTCTTTTTCTCCCCTTCTTGTCTCTCTCCACATCTATTTCTCTGTGGCCTCCAGCCAAGCAAATAATCAGTTAATTAACCAGCTCAGTCCCAGGATCATTGTATCAGCTCTCAGAGGAGCACTGTAAAGGCTCTCACGTCTCTAAATTTACAGCTTCATTAAGTGGACTGGAGTAAGGTACAAATCTTTTGAATAAAATTGCCAGACTAGAGCCGCAGTGCATGTGTGTGTGTGTGTGTGTGTTTGTGCATGTGTGCTGGCCTTGACTTGAGAGCTGGTGACTCAATAGCTCCCTAATGAAAACAAAATCTCGTTTTTTTGCCTCTGAGGTGGCGATTGTTTTGGTGTAATAATGAGATGTCCCCTCTTGCCGGCACCGATGCAATCAAGATCTTGCAATCCTGGAAAATTAGGGTTGGAAGGCAACAAGCAAGGTGTCATTTGAGCATGTTTGTGTAGCTCAGCGCTGGTGCAATCACTCTGCAATATCACTTCCTTTGTCCTGACAGACAAACAGGCCTAATTGGCTATTTCCAAGGCTACTGTTTCTGATTGGCCATTCTGCCTCTTTCTGATTGGTCTCCATCCAGGCAACCAGAAGTGGAGAGAAAATGGCTTGTTAACATCTCCATGTTGTTTCTCTCTGTTTTTGTTATAATGTACCTTCAAGCACAGTTGGAGTCCATCTACAATATGAGTTTGCATTCAACTGAAACTACTTTTTAAGTCACAGTATGTGTCTGTAGTGTAGCTATTTTGGCAACTTTTGTATGTTAGTAATTTCATTTCAGTAATACTGGCAAACAAACCATTACAAAAGCTTAGGTTAGCACTCAGTCAGCTCACACCTAACCCCCTCACTTGGATCAAATCCACTCTGACTGCTCAGTTTTACTCCCACAGTCATGACATGCAGGTTAAGTTAACTGGAAATTCTAAATTGCCCACAGGTGCGACTGTACAAGTAAATGGTTGTCTGCCTGCAGTGTCAGGGTAAATACAGCTTCTTGTCAAATATGCTGGATAAGCAGATAATGGATGACTTAATGTTTTGCTTGGTTAATTGCAAAAAATATCAGTTTAATAGGCTGCTTGCATAGTCAATAATACTTGTATGAGTCTAAAAAAATACTGTCAGAATTGTGTTTGTGATTAAATTCATATTCCCAACATGATGGGAAATGATATTGGTGTTGTGTCCTCCTTTTGTCCTCAGGTTGTGTTGCTCTTGCACAGGAAAATGAGCATTTGGAAGGTGCACAAATATTCAGTCTTCACTTACAAAAAAATAACAATACTGCAGTGGAAAACAGCCAATTGCACGTAAAAGCCCTGTATTCCTTATTACTAAAGCAAAACTACATACATTTTATCAACAAAATGTATCTAATTAATAATGCTAGTACATTGTTTAATCATTTACAAGCACTTCAGTTGGAACATACCAATGCCAAATAATGAATCTGTGGTCACTGAATTAAAATCCTTAATCATTATTCTGTTCTTTTTCTGTTCTGGTTTCATGACATTGCAGGAAGGCAGACAGACGTTGGCCATGTTCATGCAAAGTTTTTCTTGGATAATAATAACCATGTTTTTGAAAGGCTCTTTTATTCCCATAAACTCAGCCCAACACAGGACTGCTTTCAAATGTAGCCAATGAAATGTGTTTTAAGTTATTGTATACCATACATTTCTTTTTGAATTTATATTCCTCCTTTGGCAATGAAGTGATATTTTTCACCTGGTTGTCCATCTTGAAATACTATAATTTTACCACGGCAGAACCACGTCAATAACATCTGCCTTCACATTTTCTTTCCAACTCCCTCTCCCAGCCACTCCCTCCTGCCCTGCAGTCACCTGACAGTTCCACCCAACGTCACACCTGTTCCCACTTTTCTTATCAGTCCTGTGCCACTTACCAACCTTGTTACCCCCATCACTGCCAGATAACTCCTGAAGTTTCTTTGTTGCCACGTGTTTTTACTTTTTTGAGCCACCGACCTGCCTGCCTGTCTGTCAGTAAGCTTTTGCATGTTCGTTGCTGCAATAAACCCACAAAGTGTTGCTGTTGTAGTTTTAGGCTCATCCCCTGCTGCCTCCCACTCACCACCTTGACACATCCTCTCTTACTATCACAGGGCTCTTGGTTCCGTATAGTGGTCTACAGTCTCATTCACACTGAGGCTGTTCATCAAACGTATCCAAGAGCAGTTCTTCTAACAGTAGGAATAAATTTACCATTTGTGTTTTTACACAACTTTCCATTACTCTCTTCATAGAAGAAGAACATAAATCAAAGATTAAACTGACACCTCTGATTTATGTTCTTCTATTGTATGTCAACAATTCTGATCCACTGCACAGTGGAAAAACATATACAATACAAAGTCTTAAAAGTTTGGAAAATGCCTCTTTTTATCTGTTGATGTTTTCAAGGTCAAGGTTGAATTTGAATATACTAACTAAAAAATACTTGATTTTCAACATAATCTGGTGTTTCATCCATATAATCACTCATGTAAACCAAAAGTATTTTGAATATTTGAAATCAAACAATCCCGTTATTTGTATGTTGTCTCCTGGCACGTTCACTTGTCATTCAGCTAGATAAATCCTCTGTTGATGATGAAGTTAATATGAACAGCTGGTGACATAAAGTGACAATACACATTGATTGCTGTGGGTATAAAGGAAATCTGTAAACTTTATTTTTCATGATTGCATTTATAGTAACAATTTAGATGTGATGATAAAAGTTTCCTGTGACCCGGCCCCGGATGAAGCGGGAGAAAATGTTTTTTTATGGTTAGATAAAAGTTTGTAGAGTCTTTGAAAGTTTTTGTTTAGGTACTTTGAAAGTGATTGAAAAGTGCTTGAATTTTACACATAAAGCTGTATGAACCCTGAGAGAAAGCACACAGATGACAGCTCATTGACAGGCAATTGACTTGTATAATTAATACGCTAATGCACGATTGCATTAGCGTATTAATTATAAAACTAATCATTTTTTTATTAATAATAAACTGATAAAGTGATAGATGTTAAATGTAAACATCAACCTATATTTGAAGGAAAATGACATTAGTCTAGCTTCGAAAGCATTCTAGCTATCTTAGCTTTACCTCTGTATCTAGCTACTGTAGCTATATAATTTACTGAAATTATCTCTCATACACTTCCAGGGAACTTTGACAGACATGTCATTTGTAATGCTTGGACCTGATGAACATACTGGCATCTTAATAAGGTGAAAGATTGAGAAGCAAGACATTTTCACAGCTGTTAAAGGTTTTGAATGAGTGACACTTGAGTCTGTATGAAATGCAATGAAAGGAACATTTGTCATTGTTGGGCGTGTCAGCTAATTGTTGGGTTCCCTGTCCCTCCAGGAAGTTTGCAGTGGATAATGGGCTGATGGGCAAAGTGCAACCAGCCTGTGCCATGGGCTCACCAGCGCCTCCCATTGTGGACAGCACCCACATGGAAGCCTTCACAGATCACATCAACTCAGCGGACAGTAACAAGTTCACAGCAACTTGGCTTTTTTAGACTGTGTTGTACATGCTGAAGAGGACAGGAGCCTCCACACTGGAGCATGCAGAAAGCCCTCACACAGAGACCAATACTTATTCTTTGACTCTCACCACCCACTGAAGCATAAGTTAGGAGTTGTCAGAACTTTGCAACACAGAGCTGAGAGTGTGCCAACAAGTGCTCAGGCCCGAGAGAAGGAACACAGACATCAGAGGGATACATTTAAAGCTTGTGGATACCCTAACTGGACCTTGGTGAAAAGAACCACAAGATCCAGGAAGAACACCAACACTGCAGGTGGTAAGGAAAAGAAGAAAGAAACACAACAACATTGTCATTCCCTATATATATGGAGTATCTGGGAAACTCAGGAGGATTTTCAAGAAACACCTCATCCTTTTGTTTTTAAAATCCAGGACACCATAAGTGTTCCACCTAAAAGACTGCACACCCAAACTCAAGAAAAGTAGTCTTGTGTATGCAGTTCAATGCAGTGCGGAATGCACAGACTTCTATATCTGTGAAACTGAACAACCATTGAACAAACACACGGCTCAACAGAAGAGGGCCAACTCCTCAAGTCAAGACTCAGCGTGATAACAACCTCACAGAGGTTTAATACCTGGGACGTGCCAGCAGCCACTTAGACCTGAAGAAGCCTGTTAGATGAGAGGGAAAATGTTTTCAAGTTTTTACAACCAAGTCCAGTTGCCCTTGATTCAACCCTCCTTGGCTAACCATGACCTGGATGACTGAGACTCGTCACAGACTTCTACTACTTCTACCACAATATACAAAAAGCCATCTATCACCCCACCAGTGCTCATCTCTTCTTTAAGCCTGGGGACTGTTGTAGTCTCAGCTCCTACTGTTCCTGCTGAATTCACTCAGCATGGCTGGCACCATTAAGAAAGAGAAGGAGGGAGGAGGACCATCTAGAACAGATGAAGAAAAGAGGGAAAAGGAGAGAAGCTGAAAAGTAGGCAAAAGAGGAGCAATGGTATACGGAGGCCAAGAGGAGAGAGGAAGAATTTAGGTCAAGAGAAGAGAGGCAGGATGAAGGATTTTGGCATTTCTGGATGCTGTAGATAAAAAGTAAAGTCAGTTTTTGTTGTTTTATTTAACGGTAGTTGTGTTGTTTCAGTAGTTGTTGTCTAATCAACTCACTATCTTTTTATTACATGCTACATCATAGCTCAATCAGTCAAAATACTGTATAGTATGTACTAATTGTTGAATAAGTGATGACAAGGGTAGCTTGGCCTGTGCTGGACTTGAAATAGTCTTTCAGGCACCCATACTTTTTCCTTGTCTGGCCATCTTTTCAACTCCAGGTGTATCTCTCTCCTCTTTGTCTGTTTGGACATCCCCCTCTGATACTAGGAGACAGAACATGAAACTTTGATGTCCTCCATTGTGTTCATGTTAGCATAGCTCAGTGCATAATATGTATGCGAAAATGAAAAGTGACACTGACTGCGAGTGGAGCTGAGGAAAAGGTTAACAGTAACTTGCCAATCTGGCAGGAAATGTATAGAATGGGTTACAACGTGACAGTAAATAAATGCTACAGCTTCTCATGACCATGGCCAGTCTTACCTGTTGTTTCCCAAATGCTGGGAAAGAGACAGGGATTAGCCAACTGCCTACAAAGCACTGCCTGTGGTGGAGATGCAAAACAGATCCAGAGTTTAGGTACATGTAGCTTACAGGTAAGGTTTGGGTTTTAAGGGTACTATACCAAAAGTGTTTGATGGAAACACAGCTTTTGATGTACCTGGCCCTCGACAGCTTGTTGTTGTATCTGACCTGCACAGCATTCAGGACAGGTGCACAATGGGGTGTCACCAAACAGATGCGTGCAGTCAGACAGGGGTCACCACCATCACCTAGAATATATTTTCCCTCTGGTGGGTAGAACTGCTGGGCGTAGACAGGACTGTTTTTCAGTAGACGGGAATCATGGACAGACCCAGGGAAAGCACTGGGCACACACAAAATTGCCACAATGGTCGCATATGGCCTGAGGCTAATTGGATGTGAATAACTTCCTATTAAGATTGCAGCTAGAATCCTCTGCATGGGGCTTAATCTATATGTTGTGCCATCAATGGTACAGACTGCCACATGAAATGCTGGAGAGCCTGTCATGTAGGCATTGCCAGCACCCATGTCCTTGATCTGGTCTGGTTGTGGTTACTGAACAGTCCTCTTCAGCAGCCCAAGTACTGATGTCCTTATGTTGACCATAGGACCTTAACCTTATGTGATGACCTGTCGACTTTATTCTTGGGGATATCAGAATCCTTAAAGATTAGTTTGTAAGGGACTGCATGGGCATGCCAGTGTAGGAATGCAATCCATGATCAGCTTCATGTGTCAGGGCATCTATAAGTTCTGTTACAGGCTCTCCTGTCAGGTAAAGGTCAGAGCTGAGGATGGACACCTTATCAAAATAGAGCTGCAGCATGGGCGTGTTCAGGTTCAAGTGACAGTACGCTGTAGGGTGGACATGCTATGAATATGAGAAATAAAGTGATTCCATGTTATGCAAAAGCCTCATTTGAATTCCTGTTAAATCTTATTCTGTCTGTTACCTGTTTTATATTGGTACAACTGTTTTATATTCCGTAACTATTCTCAAACCTGCCAACACTGTTAGGGAGGTGCTAGAGCAGCTACACTTCATTTCATGCATGGTTTATTTACAGTTTGAGAGACAAAGACAGTACGTCTTAGGAATGCAATGATCTGATTATATACTGTCACATATCATAAAGTTTTTGGAAAAATCTATAGTTACACAACAGAATTGGCAAGTACAGATATGTAACACTAAAAACAGAATTAAGCTTCATGTGCAGACAGTACATAGTGACAGCAGCTGCATCTCTGCATGAAAAAAGAAGAAAGAAAAGGAAGTGTTGAAGTGAGAAAAATAATGATAAATATAACCAATGACAACAAGGACATAGCTATGAAAATAACAACAGTGGAATGCATATGTAATTTTATTGTCATGAATATAATACATGCATGTTGCATACTATATAACACAACAGCAGAGCTCTCTCTACTGACCTTCGTCTCCGTTGAGCTCTCTGAATGGCATTTTGTTGTATCTCCATTCAGTCAACAGAAAGCTTGTGGTCTTGGTGAGAGCTGTATGCATAGCCATCCACCTCAGCTTCCTGTTTAAGACTTGTCACTACTCTGTATGAACATCACACCACTTCCTGTTTTGGCACTGAATATAAACATAGGTCTCTTTAAGCTGCTTTAACAAAAAGCAATATCTATTTTTGGAGAAGGCAGTCTCTCTGGTGATATTAGGTGCTTCACACAGCCATTGAGCACAGACATTTCTTTTCAATACTAAAGGCTCACTGTCCGCACTACATTTAACAAGTTATTGGGCATTGGACAATTTTCCTACCATCAGCCATTATGAAATTGTTTATGTGATAGAGCTCAAAAGCCTTTGGTAGAATTAGCTTGCATAATATTAAAGAAAAGGGATATTTGGTATAATACTGGCTGGTCTGACTTCATTCTTGCTTTTGTGTCTGAAAATTACGTAACTCTCCCAAAATAGTTGACTGTGTCTGGATCCAATACAGGCAACTATCGACAGCTTTTACCTTGTAACAACATGCAACTTGTACACAGAGTTTCTGTTCATTTCACTGTGTGTTTTGACACTTGCTTGCAGAAATCACATCCTGTACTGGCAGTAGTTTCCTCTGTATCTGAGTGCAACTCGTCAACTTGAATAGATTTTATGAAATGAACCCACAACTGCTTGTTTGTTTGTTTGTTTTTTTCAATTTCTTAAAAAAAGAAAACTTGATTTTCTATTTGCTAGCACTGAAGTACCTCTTTCTTCTCCAAGCTCCAATTTCAATCACAACAGCAAATGACAGTGAAGAACACAACCACACAGAGACAAAAGGGATGGTGATTCAGTGCGGATGAGTGAGGGATTTAGACAATAATAAAAACTAGAAACAGCAAGGGAGAGAAAATACTCTGGGTAGGATAATGAAGGGGTGACATACCAATGTGTGATTGGCACATTAGGCATTAATAACCTGGAATTACCTGTAATAACCATGGTAACACTGGCAATTTGCTTTAAGTTCTCCTGTCTTGGTGAAAGGTGGTCAGTCCAAAGGGATACAGAAGAAAACCAAGGAGCTGTGTATGCACAAAGCTCAATTTAGTATTAATTGCATGAATTTTCAGCCTATACCTCTGGTCTGTGACAAAGAACCCCTGTTAAAGGGACAAAGGACTCCTCTTACTTTACTTCCATTGTTGCATTTAGGAATATCTATGTCGATTTTTTAAAAATATTTTTGCAACTTATCCATTCGTACACAGTTTGCAAAATGGATTGTACTTGAGCAAAGCTAACATGGAAGTGCTGCATGTCATTCAGCTCATTAACCACAGAATTGAGGATAAATCTTAAAACTGAAAATACCCACTAGTATTTGCCAGTTGGTAAGAATCGTACTTGTCATGGTAATTTTTTTCCATCAACAACCACAAGGGGTAATAATAAGGATGCTTTTCATTAAAATACAAACTTCCACAAATGACAAAAAGGTGAGTTTATGCTTTATTGGACATGTTCTGAAACTTTATCATTTTGTTTCACAGCAGAAAAGAATTCAAGGATGGAGGCTAACTGGTTGGTTTGGCCGCACATTTGCTAATGAGCAACACACAGACGCCTTCTTGAGCTTTCTTGTAGAGCCTTCCAGGAGTTACCTAAAAGGCTGGAAGGGCTAGTTTGGTATTTCAAGGTAAAGACTCAAAAACAAACTGCTTTCTTCAACATGTCGTACAACCACGCCAAAGAAGAAGTGTTTGTAGCTGTTCCAAACGGCCACACTTGAAGACAGGGTGACAAGCCCAAACCCAAAGATGTTCTACAAGGACTTTGGTTGGAACATACCGTTGCCTTTAAGCTAAAACTAATTCTTTGGTCAGTGAATTGACACCCTTAGTCATTTTTTTCTTGTACAACCCAGTGCTGATTTGATAACATTCCAGGAAAGCAGACACAAGTCAGTAATGTTTGTGCAGTCTTTCACAAGTTAATAAGGTTTTATGTCTGTTTTTGAAAGGCTCCTTTATTCTGATAAATGCCTCAACACATCTAGACACATCACAGAGAATTTTTGAAAAGGTCTGGCTGGTATAAATGCAGGGCCAAAGTGGAAAAAGATGATTTTTCAAGTTTAGCCACATTATTGTGAACATGGGTCAGTACAAGCTCACAACCTTCACCACCCTTTACACCACTGTTTTTAACCCAAGGTCTCTACCATGTTTCTGAGATGATCAGACCACAAGTTGTTTGCAGCAAGGAGCAGAGAGCCCAAGCTATCTGTCCCCTGGACTGTGGAAAAACCTCTTCCCAATAATAGAGGAGACCCCATAATTGATATTGCATTGACAAGTCCCTACTTTTTTTTTTTTTGGTTTTGGAGCTCTACAATTTCCTTATTTGTCCAATCATGTCTCTGTGTCTGTGATGCTTCTTCTTGCACATGTGGTATTATAACTTTTCCCCGGAAGCATTTTAGTCAGCTTGTGTTGCTTTTAAATTGACTTTTTAAGTCTTGACTTCACATGAGCAATGATTGATTGCTAACCTGTACAAACTGAAGATCCAGCCAAGTGCAACCCTGAACAGGGAAAGCATTTTAGTGGATGAATGGACAGAAGGGTTTAAGGCTGGTGAACCAAATGGGCCATTTCCATATAATTTTATAAAAATTCTAAAGTCCTTTTCAGCCATTAAGTGCAGCAGTATGGTAAAGAACAGTAGAAGTGAGGGGTGTTTCTAGAATAAAGAACTGCATTGTCAAAATGACCACAGTTTGCTTACATAACTATGCCGTTCAGTCTTTCATGCATTAGTCCTTACAATGAGTCGTACATTCACTCAAGCTTTCAGTCTTGCAATAAGTCCTGCATTCACTGATACAGTCAGTCAGTCCTAGAATAGCCCTACATTAATCTTTTCTCTTATAGTCATATATGAATCTTTTGTCTTTCCATTAATTACCTCACCAACAGACCATACAATGTGAGGCTTTGTGACTGTGTCTGATGTGCTAGTTTGCAGCACAGAGGCTCCACAGGGTACAGTGCTCTCTACTTTCCTCTTCACCCTCTACACATGGGACTTCAGACACAACACTGTCACTGTCACCTCCAGAAGTTCTCCAATGATACAGCCATCGTTGGACACGAATCACAAGGGAACAAATTGGAATACAGGGAAGTCATCACCAACTTTGTCAAATGGTGTGGACTGAACCACCTTCACATAAATGACAGCAAAACAAAAGAGGTGGTGATAGACTTCCGCAGGAAGGTGCCACAAATTACACCGCTGAACATCCAGGGTTTGGAAATTGAGACTGTGGGCGAGGGAAATTACCTGGGTGTTCACCTCAACGACAGACTGGAATGGACAAACCATACAGACGTCCTGTACAAGGAGGGCCAAAGTCATCTCCACCTGCTAAGAAGACTGAGGTCCTTTGGAGTATAGAGGACACTGTTAAAAGCATTTTATGACGCTGTGGTGGCATCTGCTGTTTTCTACACAGTGGTCTGCTGGGGTTGTGGAAGCTCAGAGAGGGACAGGAAAAGACTAAATAGAAATAGAAATAGAATAAATAGCTGGCTCTGTCCTGGACAGCCTTCTGGACACCATGGAGGAGGTGGGTGAGAGGAGGATGTTAGCCAAGCTGATATCAATCATGGACAACCCCTCTCACCCCCTGCATGGGACAGTGGGGGCCTTAAGTAGCTCCTTCAGTAAGAGACTGCTGCATCCACTGTTTAAGAAGGAACGCAGGTCCGTCATTCCAGCAGGACTATTTAACTCCAGCATTATACAACGTAGCACTGTGCTGACGTTGTCTCCCATTACATCACAAACCTCCTGTTTTGCACTACTGTTATTTATCCTAACATACACTCATATCCATTACATCTTGTGCAATATTAAACATCTTTTACTATGTTCCATATTTTTTTCTACTGTGCAATAGCACAAACATTGTATTTATTATTCAGACTTGATCATGTGCACTATGGCAAAAGTATTTCTCTCGTGCAATTCAATATAGCTATGGTATTTTTCATGGCAAGTAATAATGTACACATACGTTGTTGATTTGTATTTTTTATTCTGTATCCTTTTTATTGTCTTTTTGATCTTTCCCTCTTTTATTCTTCGCTGGCTGTAACAATTTAATTTCCCCAGTGTGGGATTAATAAAGATTCATCTTATCTTTATCTTGTCTTATCTTAGTGCTGCATTCAGTCTGTCATATATGTAACAGAGGGGAGTTAAAAACAAGAGGTTAGAGGGAATAGTCGCAGTAAGCTGTTTTATCTTTGACATAGAAAATAATAATTCGGTATATTTGGATATGTATGTGTCCAAGTACACAGAAATATAGTCCGCTCAAAAATACTGGTTCAAGTACAATCACAATTTTTTAAATATCAAAATTATATAAAAGTGATTCTTTCCATAACGATTCATCTTTGGCCATGTCTGCTGACACCAGGTTGCGATGCACATTTACAAGAAAACAGCCACCAGTTTTATTTTGTAGCTAACTTATGAAATTAACACTAATTGGCTACATTAAATCTACCCATGATTTTCTTAGAACATTTGGTTCCAGAGAGGTCGCAGTGACAGAACACTGATGGTTTTGAGGGGGTCACTGTTGCAACGATGACTCCGGATCAAACCCTGGATCTGATTTTAGCTCATCCAGCGATCTGTACGCATTAAAGATTAAGATATTAATTAGTTTGCAAATAAGATTCTCTAAGATTTGAGCAGAAGAGACCCTGCTGTGTATCCACTCAAACTATTGGTCTACTTTCTTGTCTGTCAGCAAGCTTGAAAGTCATCTATTCATCCATCTATCCATCCATCCAGAGGGGCTGACTCTTCGTGCCCTGTAGCCCAGGACAGGACCTCTCTCTGGGGGACAGTGGCCAGCTTTGTTCCCCTGTCATGCCTCACATTCTCAGACCTGCCCTGGTTCCCTTACATGCCTGCTCTGCGGGCAAGCAGGCCAGCCAGCCTGCCAGACAGGGAACCAGCATCCACCCAGACAGTCAGTCAGCCATCCATCCATCCATTCATACATTTGAGCTGCTGACTTCTTGTGCCTCCCTGGGCCAGAACAAGGCCTCTCTCTGGGGGACAGTAGTATGCTTTGTTCCCCCCTCATGCTTCACATTCCCCAGACCTTCCCTCGGTCCCCCCTCAAGGCACAGGGCACTGGGAGGAGCACGGGCCTCTCTCCGCCCCCATTCCCCTTTCTCTTTTTGATATTATCGCTCTTTCAGACTCCCACCACCACATCTCATTTATCTGAAGGGTTTCTTTCTCCAGCCCTAACCCTTTAAGGGTGTCCTTTCTTTTTTTTTTTTTTCACCAAGCCATAAAACTGACAGTTAACAACCTTTTCTCTCCTTTCTCAATCTCTTATATCCATCCTCTCTCGTTCACTTCCACACACTTTATCCCTCTCCTTTTCCTGAAACCTTGCCTTTCTTGATTCAATTTTGTTGATTGGATCTCTATAATCAGAGTGCACGTTTACCAGATTTGTATATATTCTAATTACACTTTCTTTCGCTTATTCTATCTGACCCCTTTTCAACCGATTCTCTTTCTCTAAATCAATCCATTTTCCAGGTTTTCTACCTATGATCAGTTCCTCAAAGCATTCTGCAGTGCAACTGCAACTTCAGCACCATCCACCAGCTCACCTCCTTTCAGCCGCTTGCTCAACACAAAACACAAAAACCTGATCCAGTGCCAATGGCTGTCTGCACCTACAGCCCACTTCTATTCAGTGAGGAGAAGGGTGGGGGCGTAGGCCATAATTAAAAATGGCGGCATTGCCGTCACACAATAGCTCTGCGCAGCAAAGGCTTTTATTGCATGTATTTTTCTCAACAGGAGAATGGGCAGTCTACCCTCTGTGAGCATTTAATTGGTTTAACAGCTGGAGAAGATGAGGAGGAGGAGAGGTGAGGGGGGAAGACTCCAGTGGAGGAAAGGAAACAAAGACATGGGAGAAAAGTGCAAGTCGCCAGTATTTTAAATTTGTGGTGTCTGATGTTGATAAATTTATCAGTGGCAGACTGACTTTAGATATTGTGCATCAGAGTGGAAATTAATAATTTTCAGCCCCGTCACCTCCCATCTGCACACTGTGTTCATTAGCATGCATCCAAAAGCTGATTAGGGACGTGTTGCAGTTGCCTGAGTGAAAACGTGGGCTTGTTGGCAGGTAGCATTTTCCCTGCAGCATCATGGATATTAATATTATTTTTAAAAACACTGAGAATGAGAAAACAGAAGGCAGTGCCTTTTTGTTTCAGGATTTTTAAAAACACGCACTATCTTCCACCCACTTGTGAAGCTGTGTGTGTGTGTGTTTTGACTGACTCTGTGTCATGTGTGTGCTTCGGTGAATGTGGATGTTGACAAGTGTCTTTGTCTGTCCTCTGCCAATAAATGAAAACTGGAGCAGAGCCTTGGGGCAAGGTGAGGCCATGACGTTCCTCTGGAGGTTTCGACTAATGGAGATCCAGTGTTGGGTTGGAGGACTGGCCCTCAGGGACACGGCTGGGGATTAAAAATGTAATCCACTGCACACATTACCACATGCAGGTTGGAAATTGCAATCTGGGGTGTAAGTGGCCACAGTTTTATACTTCTACAACTGTATTTTGATATGCCCTGCACATACTCCCATGTTGTTATTGAAATATTATTCCAAATTTGATTTGATTTTTCCTGCCACTGGTGACAAAGTGAGATCATATTGTTAAAATGCTTAAATTTACGTTCAGGAAGAATCATGTAAGTCAACTTTGAGTAACCCAGTTTTATTGCTTTCATGTTTAAAAGTTGGTTTTCTTCAAAACTAAAAAAATCTGGTGTAGTAGATTTGCCTTGAAATTTAGATTTTTCTTAACCTCTCCCTTTTTAAAGTGCAGTTATCTGTCAAAGTTTTGCCTAAAAACCATACTTTCACATTTCCTCCCAATAGATGGCACCTCTCAGTATCACAACACTAGAGCACAGTTAATTACAGCACATCTCATTCAGTGCGAGAGTAAAATGACAAGCATACAACAGACAACTCAGGCAGAACTGATTACAGCTAAAGTTGAAGGATTTTTCAAGGTGGAGTGATAACCTTTTTTTAATGACTCTGGAGTAACAATTTCCAATGATCTGAATATCACGCAGAAAAAAAGTCATATTATAATGTTATAAGGATACCGCTTTTAGCAAGCGGATGCTTACTTACTCATCCAGCAGACACGACGGAGTAACATTAACATTCATCTGGAGTTATGTTTCTGGTAACTTAACAAATGTAAGTCACTCTGCGTCTAACTTTGGTTTGCCCTTCACCACCTCCAAAAGGAAATATCTGGTTCTTTAGCAAGTAAATGCCTTACTACATTCATCAGCGAAAAACTACCTTTGTTTGTTTGTAGTTTGGTGCTGGGGCAGATATCATACAGTAAGATTATTAGAGCATTTTTGCTGGAAACAGCTGCCTCCTACTGCTGAAAACAAGGTTGATGAGAGCAGTGAGACTGAACCAAACAGAAAAGTCTCAGGCCAGAAGCCCAAAAGATTGAGCTGAGAGACACTTACTGTAAATGCTCTGTAAAGCTGATGAGAACGACAGAGTGGGAGAGTCATGTGACCAACTGTCCATATAGAGATATTTGTTAGCGCATACGGTTAAAAACACGACTCTCCTTACCACTGCTGAGGCTCATGATATGGAGTGTAGCTACTCCATGTCATTAAGGTTTTTTTTGTCACTTCTGTGATTATACTAAAGGATTATAACATAACCCTAGAAATATAAAATCTGAACAGCTGACCAATCTTCACTATTTACTGAAGACTAAATGTGAGCTACAGAGCTACAATAAGGGTCATGTGCAGCTTCTTCATGATTTCCTTCATTATTCAACTATTTGGCTTGTACATTTAGTGGTCAGGCAACTTCCAGGAGACCTGTGATATCTGTTACACGCAGCCACCTGCCACTGTGTGCACTCCTGCAGCATTACATACAGTAGGCCATATATTGCAACCGTTGTAATGGGTAAGCTTAGGAACCAACAGCAGAACAGTGAGCAGAGATCAGTGTACGCAGTTTATTAGTAACAGTACAAATGTCCAGAATGTGAAATTCAATGGAGCTTGAGCCGAGCAGGCGATGAGGAATGGCGGACCGAGGCAGATCAGAGAGATGAGACAGGGAGAGTTTGGTTGGGAAGTTTCTAGGCAGAGGAGACAAAACACAGATGTGAGGTCAGGAGCACAGAGCAAGGAGCACACTAGCAAGAAGAAACCAAAGCACCACATGAGATAACTGACAACCTGGCAAAGATTGGAGTGAAGGACCAGGGTTTTAATTGCTTGATGAACCTCAGGTGTGCAGGTGGGCTGGCTGCAGCAGGGGAGCAGGTGAGCCACACCCAGCTCAGCTCAGGCTCTAGAGAGGGAAAACAAGAGAAACACAAGGACACAGGCAGGAGGATACTGCCAATCCTGACAGCAACGATGAGAAGGTTTCTACTTATCTGAATAAAAGTAATTGAATACCTTTGAGGGAAAGCGCTAAGACATCATTCCTGAGGGCAGCGTTGCATGAAATAGAACATATTATGAGTGGGAGGTGGTATGGTAAGGAACTGTTGAGGTCTTTACAGAAGGTAAAGTGCTGGGTCAGCATTATCCTTTCAGTTGTCTTCTTCAGTTAACCTCCGCGAGGCATCAACACCCGGTGTTGTGATTTAAATAAATTGGTATTATTATTTTAGGCACTCACACTGTTCACACATAGAGTAGCTAAGTTTTCCTAATTCTTTCTTTGGGTATATACACTTTGCTTATATACAGGTGCCCTGTGGGTATATCTTGTCATTTGTAACTAAGGTTTTTGTCTTAAAAGCAGATTACCAAAAAACAAAAGGGTCTATGCAAACTCTAATACCCCCACATTCTCTCCAGTCTGTCAATTCATCAACAGTATATCCGTCATGATATTCCCACCTTGTTACTATCAAGTGCTAGTTTGAGTGGAGGCCTAATGGGCAAGGTGGGAGTGCATATAGATGGAGGGATGGATGGTAAACATATGTGATATGGTAAGGAGGGACTTCCCACAGCTACACTCCAGAGACAGAAAAGCTTATTTCACACTTCATTTCATTCTAATACCTAGAACAACAGCACGGGAAAATACACTTGCACACACAAACACACACACACACACACACACACACACACACACACACACACACACACACACACACACACACACACACAAACAATCATCTCCTTAATATATTCCAAATGTGGGCAAACACACACACACAAGCGCATGAACCTATAAACACCATAAGTTTCCACATGAACATGGATTTATCCACACATTTGTCTGTCACCCACACACTTAATAAGGTTGAGGGATTAGGAAGAACAGAAAGATAAATAAATATAGAAAAAAGAATATGTGATAAAATATGGAAAAACCAGAGGCATGATCGTGTTTTAGCTTGCTTGTGTGTATCAGAGAGCCAGTGTTCACTTAATCTCTAAATAAAAGTATTGTTAGTGTGGGCTAACAAAAATCAATACAACACAGTTTAAGTACTGTAAATATATTCATTTGAAATTCTATTAAAGATTTCTCTGAGGTATAGCAATTGTGCTAACAGACTTTATCATTTTATTATTACTATCATTAGTTACTGTGATAGATGTAGGCAGGGAACAAAAACATTGCCTATACAGTCTTTGAATCATGTTCTGGCCTCTAATATTAACACAATGTCTGTAAAAGTGAAGACATACTAGCTGGAGTTGGGCAGGAACTTGGAATGCTGACAAGCAAAAGGCTGTTTTGAACTGAGTTGCTTTGTGTTTGTGTTTTTACTCGTTGAGTGGGGGTAAAACTTCTCTAAAAGTTCACCTGCTCATCACATTCCACAAATTTAGCTGGACAGGATCTCTTGAGGGGCAACGACAACGTGAAAGACAGCTGACCCGAGTGAGAAGCACCTCTGAGGGCATCGGCTACTTTCCTAAAGTCTTTCCAGCTTGGCTGCATGTTCTACTTTTCACAGCAAATGGAAAAAGACAAATCTTTTTAAATAATCTTTCAATCTTTACTTTTGCTCTTTTATTAGGGTTTAAACAGCAAAGTTATTGAGACGCCCAGTAACTTGAAATGATGTGCATGGACTTTTAGCCAGATGGTGGCGCTGTATTTCAGGCCCATAAATGCAGGGATCTGTAGGTGAGAATTAAGTGAACAACGTTATGATCAAAGTTGGCTTGTGAGGGGGGTCTAGCCATGGCTGTGTGAGCGTCTTTCGGTTGACAAAGATAGAAATACCTCCTCCTTTTGTCTTGCAGGAGTTGTCGTTCCTATCAGACCACAACAAAGAGAAGCCTTGAGCCTACTGTTCTCGTGGTAGTTGGAGATCAGGTGAGCGGCTGAGGCAGAGCAGGAGGAGTTTGTCTTAGGTGAAGTGTAGAAAAGCTGGATTGCTTTGCCAACAGGGCAGCAGAGTTGAGTGGCATTGCATTATAAGTTCCATAGATGATTAAACTCAGAAACAGTACTTAGGAAAAGACCATCATCACATACTCAATCGACTTGTCAAGTAGCACATAAAACATCTGAAAACGCATTACATTTAGCACAAACAAACAAAGCACTGACAAGACAGCAGCATGGCCACCAGATGATCACAGAATTTTTGCAACAGCAGAAATCACCAGCAGCATAGAGGAGCCAAGGTTGGATATGAGACATTACACACAAAAGGAAATAACAGAAATTACAAGTACTTGCTATTGGGTCAGAGGATCACCAGATCTGAAAAGGAGGCAGACTAAAATGTATCTCCATCTGTGACCTTTTTACACTACAAAACCCCCATTAACTCTCTTAGTCCATTGACACCCAGTGCTCATAGGCTGCAACAGGTCAGATTGTCAAGCCAGGAGATGACCTATAGATATGACATCATTATGAATATATGAGCCAGAAAGACAAAGATGCACATACACAATAACACACGTGCTTGCTCCCATCACCAGCAGTGCATGCCTATATAATGATGTGATCATCAGTCAATACTTGCGTGTCCATGCGTGTGCACGCATCTGTTTGTGTGTGTGCATGAGTTTCAGTGAACCAATCCTATAATTGCATCGAGCAATTGGAGCTGACACCTTGCACTTTTCATGTTACAGTCATTAATGAGAGAGGAGAGCTTTATGAGTGTGTAACCCCCCCCCGCCCTGCAGACACACACACATGCATGCACATACAATCCATCCCTGCCTGTCACTTTTCATTCATTCATCCATTGTTGATAAGAGAAAGGGAAACATTTAAATCACAATTTCACAGCTGGGCCTGATTAGATATAGTTTGTTTATTAGTTGACAAAAACGTTACTTTGCCTGCCTGTCAAAGCGTGTTGGAACTGAAGAAAAATCATTATTTTAATTTTCTGTGTGTAGATTTCAGTTTCAGCTTTAATTCAAGGGTATTTACACATAAGGTGAATGGTGAAGGAATGGATAAATTATTAATGACAAAATGAAATGTTTCCATTTTTCATTACAGAATCATGTCAGCTGGTCATTTTAGTGCCTTAAGGCCATTTTAAATGTAACCGTAATGATTTTCAATGCAAAATTTATATTGCTGTGAAAATAAAGGCCTCTGTTTGAATTCCAAACTTGATGAGCTCTGCCTCGTCAAAGCACCGGGAAGAGTCTGTTCCTGTTCTCTCATTGGATGACTGAACTTTTGTGGGAGGAGCCAGCTTGGTGAAGTTCACGTTTTGCGGCTTGTATGCGCCCAGCCTCCCGGGGCATGGAGCAGCATTTTAAGGAAGAAGTGGACGGTCACCGTCCGTAGCACAACTTACTATCTCAAAACTTGAAACACCTGAAGGTTTGTTGGCAGAAAAATACTACTCTGTGCGCCCTCTGTGTGTGCTTGAGCCATTGTTGCAAATTTTAAATGTGCCATTTCACTGTGTGAGTGCCTATTTCACACAGTGGAAAAACTTACATCCCACTTAAAAGAACATATCATGGAGGGTGATTTATTTACTGCTCACATGTTCAGGAAACATAGAGCATGTTGTGTGGACAGCATAAGTGACATGTCCAGGGAAACTACTCCTCAGTCTCCTGCTGTTATTGCATGTGAAGATGCTTCTCAGGACTCAAATGATGCAACAACAAACAAAAGCACTGATCTGCCACAAAACTTCAATGAGACATTTCTTAGGAATGTATGTTTAGTCATGCTAAAAGTGCAAAGACAGCTGCTTCTTCCAGCTTCAACAAAACAGATGATTGTTGAAGTCATGCAAAATGTGTTTTAGTTGGGACACTTTAGTTAAACTACGTTCACTTCTTTAGAATGACGTGTATATATTTGAACATCCAAAAGATGTTCAAATACATGGAGCATAAAAAAGTAGTACATTAGTACATTAGGAAATGATGAAAGTATGACACAAATGTTTGCTTACTACATTCCCGTGAAACAAACTGCAAATAAGTTATTATGGAATTAAGGAAGAATTCAGCATCACAACAGTCTTGTGAAGCAGACTGTGATGTTTTGGGTCATTTAAGTGATGGTCAAAACTATGTCCAACCAATTCTTCATGGAAAATCCAAGATGGCTGAAGCTAATTCTGTACCAGGATGCTTTTGAAGTTGTCAATCCCCTCCACTCCTCCAAGAGGAATTTACAGTCTATTTGTCAGTGGGAAATTTACCTGCTCATGTGCGGTCCAACACTGATCACATGTCTCTTGTCTTATTGTGTGGAGAGAATGACCTAAAACTGTCTGGAAGTGCTAAGGTTTTCTCAGAGCTGTTGGCGGATTTGAAAGATTTGGAGGAAAATGGAATAATTGCGGCTGGTGAAACTATCAAAGGGGTTCTGCACTGGATTGCTGGTGATGATTTGGGTTCACATGGCATTGGTGGATTTACTGAAAACTGAAGTTGTTTTCAGTCCTTTTGCGGGTACTGTGAAATGACTCAAAATGAGTTTGAGAGTGATGACCCAAATGTTCGTGGTCCACAGTGCACCCCTGAAAGTTATGATTCTGCTGCTGGTGATTTCAGATGAACTTCAGATGTTTTCAATGCTCTTAAATATTTTCATGTTTGCCAGCCTGGCCTCCCACCTTGTTTATGTCTTGACATATTTGAGGGTCTCTTATCCTATGATGGCCCAATGTTCTTGAAGTATTTCATTAAGACAAAGAAGTGGCTGACATATTCACTCTTGAACCGCACATCAAGCAGTTCATGTTCAAGCACAATGGATCTGATGCTCTCACAAAGCCATGTGCGGTCAATTCTCAGGCCTCCAAGTTTCGAGTTCAAGCCATTCAAAAGTGGAATTTCTAAAGGTTGCTGCCTGTATTAATTAGTGACAAAGTGCAAAATCCAGAAGATGATGTGTGGCAGTTAACTCTTCATCTCAAAGATATTGTTGGGTTTTCAGAGCACAATACCAGTGTTTCCACAGACATGCCGTACAAAGGTACATCATATAAAGAAGGAAATTTCCTTCTGTCAAAAAGTGATGAGTCCATGAAGTTTGGAGAACTTCTTATTTCAATATTGATAGATTAATTTAATGTGATAGATATGCATCAAGCTGACTATCATTCTGAGTACTCAATGACAAAACGGAACACAAGGTTGCAGTGTCTAAACATTAACATTTTGGTAATGTTTAGACATTAGACAAGTTTTTGGTAAACTTTTATCCATTGCCTTCATTGTTGACTTGAATTACTTTTGTTTCCCATCATTATTTGTAATCTTGAACACTGGTGTCTTTCTCTTTGATTCCAGAAATGACTGACTTGGAACAAACCTTTCTGTGCACCACCATCATTGAAGTCTCACCTCACCTTCCAGAGATGATGAAAGATACTCTAGAAGAGACCTTACAGGTCACTGAGGAAGCTTTATTCATTTACTGTGAGCGTTGAGGCCAGTTCAAGCCTGAAAAGTCTTTGCTGCTTGGAAGCTGAAATGTAAGTCAGGCAATGCAGCGCAGGATGCAACCAAATCCAAATCCAGAGGAGGTCAAACATCTAATGAAGTCAGCTTTCTACATACCACGTAAACGAGGCAACCAGGGGAAAACTCCAAAATACTTCCTGGAAGAGCGGCCATTTTGGTTCGAGGAACTTGACACGGGAGCCCACTTCAAGGAACTGACTGGATTTGGGCGTGGACACAAATTCATTTTGCAATGCTTTTTGGGTTTTGTTAGCTCTTACGGTTAGTAAAGTAACCTTGAAAAGCTTTATTTTTTCCTCTGTCAACCCAAAGAAGGTCACTAAAGTGGAGACGACAAGCACATCCCAGAGTCACGTGAACCCTCAGTGGTTACCTTCATGGAGGAACTTGCAGATCATGAGTGACAAGATGACTGAACATGGACTAAACTCAGGAAGCTTCATGGCATGTGATGATGTGTCACACTCACAGTTTGGAGGTTTTTTTGAGCCCATTAACTGCTTTCTTCTATAAGATTAAGAAGCAGGTAATGTAATTGTAATTCAGTTTTATTGCTCTTGTAGTTCCTAATTTGCAAGGCCGTATCTCAATTTGAAGAGCTTTTTTTTTTTTTAAATATTGGTACATTTGCTCAATTTATTCTGAGGAAATGCAGTATTCCTGAAAGTAAAATTCTTTTTTTGTTCATAAAAATAACCCTTTAATGGTCCTTAAGACATTATAGAAGGAAGGTATTTTCCCTCTTTCTTGCCCTCTCTTTATTTTCCTTTCTTTCACTCCTTTTCTCAACTTGTTTCCCATTTAAACTTCACAAACCTCCTGTTTTCTGCACTACTGTTATTTATGCTAACATATGCTCACATCCATTACATCTTGTGCATTTTTTTTACTGCGCTGTGTATTTTTCAACTTTGCAAAAGTACAAACACCATTTATTATCCATCCACTCGTGCAATTCATTGTTCTTTTTTATGCAACAGCACTTTTCAAGTGCAATTCAACATGGCACTGATAGATTATTCATAAAAATACCAACAGTCTTTTTCTAATTTATAAACATACATAGTTGATTTTTTTATTTTTCATCCTGTATCCTTTTTATCTTTAATCCTTCTATGTCACTGTTTTTGCCTATTTTTTAATACTTTGCTGGCTGTAACAACTTAATTTCCATGGCGTTGGGATGAATAAAATTCTATCTCATCTTATGTAAAATGGTGTAAAATGTAATTTAATTTGTAAATTACAACTAGTGCTGTCAAAAATATTGCGTTATTAACGCGTTAACGCAAATCAATTTTAACGGCTTCATTTTTTTTATCACAAGATTAACGTTCTTTGTGACCTAGTGAACTTCTAGTTTTTTATAAACTGTGGCCACTGCTAGTAACGTTAGAAAAACTACAGGATCCGATTGTAAACTGGAAACAAAACAATAGGCACGCCCAGCGCACGTGTTTGGTCTTGCGTGCTCGCTAGCTGTAAAAAAGTAGGCTACCGGTTTGTGTGGATGTCAAGTACGAAACACCGAAATGGATGCGAACAAGATTCTGAATGGAAAGTTTAGTTTCAAAAAGTTGCCAGATGGGTCGACTGACAAGACCAAAGTTATCTGTGTGTATTGTCGGTGTGAACTGAGATATCAACGTAGCACATCCAGTCTGAAATACCACTTGATGGCCAAACACAGGGCTAATGCTAATGCGTTGTTTTCAATAAAAAACATTTGCACAAAGAAAGCCTATTCACTTTTCCATGGTGATAAGAGTATTAAAATGATAATTAATGGGACACCTCTTGGGTGTTAAAATCCCATCATATATGAGACTTACTGGTGCTTTTTAATTGAATCATTCCTTTTTGAATACATTCATATATACACTGATAGAAAAATGCAGTGATTCACATTTTATTGAGCTGAAATTTTAGAAATTTGTTTAAAGTTTAATGCAAACATAACTTGTGAGGCTGTTGATAGTGTAAAATACACACAAACTACATAGAAAATATGTTGCTGAACATGCTAAATACGATATGACCTACTTCAGCATATTTGTAGGATTTTGTCCTCAGAATGACTTGTGGAAGTTTTTGTTTGTGGTTTTCTAAATTACTGGGCAACCAGTATTTAAGCCAAAACTAGACTGGATATTAAGGTTAAGGTGGGACATCGGGTTACTGAGTTGATGAACTCAATAACAACAAACAGCTCTTTGAGCACAAAAACACAGAGATATGAAATGTCTGTCATGGGAGGACATTCAGGAGTGTGTGTGGAAGGAGGCAAAAGATCCACACAGGATGAACTGAATCACATGATCTCATTTTGAATAATAACAATTTGGATGGAACTTAGAATGCAAATTTGCATATTCTGGACTTTATATTCTGGCACACATTCTGAATGCAACAGGTTATAAAGCTCAGGACACTCACTCTGTATCAGTACACACTCTTCGGATATCTGTGCGTGTTGTATTTTCAGAAACACTTGTTTCAAAGTTTGAGAGCGTTATGTCCTCTCAGTTTACCCTTGATTCCATGACTCTGACCTCTGTAAAAGATCAAGGTAAGTGTGAAGAGTATCCAGCCACAGCTTGTGGTGTTTTTCAGATGCTGAAGACTAATATTTTAATGTGGTGTTGTGCTGTGATGAACTGATGGAAACTGAAATCCATAGTTAATTTAGAACAAATATAAATATATCAGCACACATCAATGTAACAATAACTTAGTCATGAAAACAAACTGTTTTCCATGTACAGTGTATGATTGACTGTTTGTATACAGCAGATGGACAGTTAATTCAGGCTTTAGTTCACAGTATAACCCTTTTTCAAACATGTAATCTGTAACATTGTCAACTTCATCTGTCTGTTAACATAGTGTATTTCTGGCATTCAAACAGTAATATTTGCACCAGGTGTCTGATAGAGACTGGTCTTTAATATTAAGTCTTTGCTCGCTTCACCCCTTTATTTGAAATAAAATGCATTGCATGCATTAAAGAAACGTTTTTCTCATTTGTAGACAACAACAAGCTGAGAGATTTAAAGATGTCGTCTCAGCGTAGAGGCAACACCGCCCACACCACTGACCGCCGGAGCAACGGTGGTCAGGAGGATGTCAGAGTGAGAAAGAGGACTGGTGATGATGGGGAGGTGTCCCGCAAAAGGATGAGGTGTAGTAACCTCAGCAAGCCCACTGAACGCAGTCAGGTGTCAGTGGAGGACACAAGGATCCAGCACGGCAAGAGAAAGGCCAGTGCTGATGGAGAGGCACCTAAAAAGAAGAAGAGGTACAGCTCTGAGTCCTTCATCCATCAGCCCAGCACCAGCATCAGCCAGAACACTAACAGCACCTTAACCGAGGAGGAGAGAATCTTTGAGATGTCCTCTATAGAAAACATCAGCAGAGGTAAGCTCACAGAAACAAAATCACTTTTTGAATGACTTGATATACGCAGCTTGTTATTTTATTTCATGTTTATCTCAGGAATAAAATCAGGATTACTTGAAACATAAATGACAGAGGTCACTAAAACAATGTGTCTGTGTTTTCAGATGATTTTCAAGACAAGTACTGTCAGCTCACTCGGCTGGGCGCAGGAGCCTTCGGCTCAGTGTTTAATGGTTTCCGAAAATCAGACAAATTACCAGTAAGTTTCACAAACATATGCTCACACACACATTCTAACATTCACTGATACTCAGGAAGTACCAACCAACCAATCTGTATTTCTGTCTTGCAGGTGGCAATCAAGCACATTCCCAGTCAGACTGTGAGATGTGAAAAAGTGGTAAGTCATTTTAATCTGATATTAAAAACCTGAATGTTAAATATTTCGTTCACTGCTTGACTTTGGATGAGCAAACACATCCTGCTCACATATTGACCCTGTCTCCTAGCTAGTGGACCTTTAGCTCATAATCACTTGGTATGTTTGCTTTTGTTTTCTTCAGAATTGCAAGGGGAGGGGGTTTCACATCATTCTCGAGGTGGCCTTCATGCTGAAAGCTGCAGGTCTTCCAGGATCAGTTGGACAATCTGCTGCTGTGTCCCTGCTGGACTGGTACATTCGGGATCAGAAGTTAATACTGGTAATGGAAAGACCAAAGTCCTCCATGGACCTTGACAGCTACCTTAAATACCGTGGTGGATCCCTGGATGAAAAGGAAGCAAAGGTATGAAAGTTGGACGGAGAATGTTTCTGTCTGTCAGCATTTTTTTTATTTTGTTCAGCCACAGCTGAAAAGCTGTATTCATAACAGTTTTTATTGGTTTGTCAAGATTTCCCTGCTTAGTATAAAGGCCTGGTCACACAACAAAGTGACACAGCGAAGATCACCCACCCATCCTTGGACAATAGGTGGTGCTAGAAATTGGGTGATGTAGGAAATACTTTCAGTTAATGAACTACTGTAGTCAGGAAGCAAAGGGTTAACACAATGGTCAGCCAAGAACATGTAGTCATCAGTTACATCATGGCTGCAATAGCTTTCTGTGTTAGCTAGCTTCCTGAATATCAGTTGAAAAGCGTGTTAGCTCAGTTGCTACCAGGACAGAGAGATTTTCAAAAGAGGAAACAGCTGTCAAACAACTGGTCTGTAAACCAGCTTCTTTTATGAAACAGTTTAAACCTGGACAGAGGACATGAAATAAGTCTCCTCATACAAAAATATTAGTGTGGATTTACTTTACCCCCACTGATAAATCCATTAATTGCATCTGTTTCATTGAAATGAATCGAGTTTCCTACAGAAACTTTGTGTTTTAAGTGCTGGTGTGACTGATCCTTTACAAGTAAATCTGAGCTCATGAATGAAAATCTCTTGGAGCTCATTTACTGGTATATTATTGCCAACACAGTCATGTCATCATCATTATGTTATATGAGAGACTTTTCCTCCCTGTTGAGAATCAGGAGAAAATACTTCCTTACAATCCCTTCACCTCTTTCTCTCTCTGTTTCAGATCATCCTGAGACAGCTTGTGGACGCAGCCATCGACATGCACTCTAAGGGCGTCTTCCACCGAGACATCAAGTTACAAAATGTCCTGGTTCAGTTGGACTCCAATGTACCAAGAGTGAGGATAATCGACTTTGGCTGTGCCAGCTTCTCATCAGAGATGACCTTCACTTCCTTCTGTGGTATGATATCAAGTTTTCTGCTCCTCACCCATTTGTCAATCTCTGAAATAATGACTTTCATTGTTAAACAAAACTTGACCTCAACTTTTTTCTTTCTTTTCTCTCCATCTCTGTGTCCGTCTCCTTCCATTCCTCTGTTGATGTGTTCCAGGTACCCGTGCATTCTTCCCTCCAGAGTGGTTTGATTCTAAGGCATACAAGGCCCGTCCCACCACTGTTTATCAGCTGGGCGTGCTCTTCTATTTGTTGCTGAAAGGACACCCATTTTTTACCACCTGGCACTACTTCAGTGAACTCATTCACATCAACAGGGCACTGTCTGCTGGTAAGACACCCACACTCATGCCCACACAGGAAAATGCATTCTTCAGGTTTATTTTTGTGTTGGTTCACTGCAACTGCCCACTAAAACCTTTGATCTCCCAATTTCTCTCTCTTGATTTTCAGATGTGAGGGTTTTGCTGTTGAGGTGTCTGACCAGAAAACCTACATGGCGAGCAACTCTGCAGGATCTACAGTCTAACTCTGCCCTCAGAGATCTCCACCCTTGAACCTTCCAACAACCAATAAGAAAGACACTCAGAGAGGCTCCTCCCACCAGCCCTTGATGATGTACAGTATCAATACTGCAGCTTTTCCCACCTTTGGATCCTGTCAAACCCCCAGCCATCCGTGTAGAGGGGATCTCTCTTTGAATTGCCTCTTCTGAGGTTTCTTCACAATTTCCCTACTGAGAGCTCTGGCTGGGTCAGGAACCAATGCTGAGGTTGGAACAACACTCAATCTGATAGTAGGGGCAACATACATACAACCATTCACTCTCACATTCACTCTCCCGCCTCCGGGAGAGCTTCGACCAGATTCTGAGGGAGGTTGGAGACATTGAGTCCGAATGGACCATGTTCTCCACCTCCATTGTTGACGCGCACCTGTCGTGGCGGCAACCCCCGAACCCGGTGGTGGACACAGGAAGTAAGGGATGCTGTCAAGCTGAAGAAGGAGTCCTATCGGGCCTTGTTGGCCCATGGGACTCCTGAGGCAGCTGACGGGTACCAGCAGGCCAAGCGTGCAGCAGCCCGGGCGGTTGTAGAAGCAAAAACTCGGGTCTGGGAGGAGTTCGGGGAGGCCATGGAGGAGGACTACCAGTCGGCCTCGAAGAAATTCTGGCAAACCGTTCGGCGCCTGAGGAAGGGGAAGCAGCTTTCTGTCAACACTGTTTACAGTGAGGGTGGGGAGCTGTTGGCCTCGACTGGGGATATTGTCGGGCGGTGAAAGGAATACTTCGAGGATCTCCTCAATCCCACTGTCATGTCTTCCGTAGAGGAAGCAGAGACTGGGGACCCGGGGGCCGGTTCATCCATCACCGGGACTGAAGTCACTGAGGCAGTTTGCAAACTCCTCAGTAGGGACAATTTAGAGTCACCAATTAACCTAATGAGCATGTTTTTGGTCTGTGGGAGGAAGCCGGAGTACCCGGAGAGAACCCAGGCATGCACGGGAAGAACATGCAAACTTCGCACAGAAAGGCCCGGGCGACCTTCTTGCTGTGAGGCACGTGCACTACCTGCTGCACCACCGTGCTGGAACATGTGAAAATAAAAACTTCCTATGAAAGGCAAGTCTTTACAAAATACAGATTAATCAACATGAGTTTGACATGAGTTTTAGTCATATTTAGTCACCCCTCATAATATTTTGACACACTGGAGATTCAGTCTCATCTTGGTCTGAGAGAACCATGAAATGTTAAGTCGACTTTTAGTTGATTAAAACACCTGATATACAGGTCTTAGCATTTCAGTCAAACTTCTGTAAACATCTTCCATTTTCAGTTTAATAGTCATGGAACTATTAAAGTGATTACAAGTCTTGAGATTTGAAACCACAAACATGACCCTCATGCTGGTGCTACAAAAAAATTCATCAAAAACATTCAGATACATCCTCTTGGGGACATGAATATCTGGGCCAAACTTCAAGGCAACCCATCTAACAGTTGGTGAGATATTTCAGTCTAAACAAAGCGGTGGGCCAACAGAAATTAGCCGAAGCTATCCTAATAGTGTAGCTACAATAATGTATTAGTATAAGGTTAGAACAACTGATGGTGTGTGTAAGTGCATTTTCTTTTTGAACACACTCTTCACCCTGACCCAGTATTTTCTGAAGTAACAGCATTTTTTTCTTTTGATTCCACCATTTCTTTTGAGCGTTCCAAGCTAAAAGGTTTACAGACACTCGAATCATGCTTTCGTCTCAACAAAATACAGTCTAAATGCTAAATTTATGCTTTGCTGCACACTCCTCATTTTCTATAGTGACATTGCTATAAGTCCACACACACACAACACCTCCCACTTCAGTTTGTTTAGGATCATAGAGATACCTCTTCTGATGGAGTGCTAGCCATCTGGTGCTACATTCACCACACCATGGACTCATGGAGTGTCTGTTTCTGCATGAGTTTGTTTAGTAAGGGGACGATAGAGCATGAGGCCCCACCCAGGGTACCTTCACTGCGTGCAGTCATCTGGAACCTATGGATGCAATGTCCCCACCACCAACACACAGTGTCATACACACACACATACACTCTCTCACAGCACAATCCCTTTTTTTGAGTGTGTGATGGTTAGATGCATTCAGAGGATGGTGAGGGAACTGGCAGGTGGATGGGAGGATGATGGGTGGAGATGATAAAGTGCAGTGGTGAGAGCAGAGAGAGGAGGGTGACTGAGGGTGAAATGATGGCTCAGGGCAATGAAGATGGAAATGGTGGCTGCTGTGAAGAAGAGAGTGCAGTGAGGTGGTGATACAGTGGTTAAAGTTGGATATTCTCTTGTGCAACCTCATGATATGCTCTATGATCTCTGAAACGTGAGCTGCTTTCCACCAGCTAAAATCAGTTTTTGCTCCCTGCTGCTTATGACGGCTTACTCATTGAAATAAAGTGGGTAAACTGGGAGCAGAAAGCAGGTTTTGGAATGCAGTCATACGTTTTGTTTTGTTTTTTTTTTTTTGGGGGGGGGGGGGTCTGTATATGATTATTTTTTCAGTCACAGTCTTAGGTCAGGCTCACAAGAGGCAGACAGTATAAAGGTGTAAAGACGTTTGGTGGTAATTTTCCCCAATTAAAGAAGCAATATGTTTATTCTTGAAGGGCATTTTGTGCTTTTTTCAAACCATTAATAAACCAGTAATAATCTACTATCAGCGTACCCAGGGGCCCACAGAGCCAGCACAGCCTTGTATGTGTAAACTGCTTGCTAACACATTTGTCATAACAACTTAACAAGGTGATAATATGTTGGGCCCTGTCTCCCAGTAATCATGTTTATATGGAGCTAATTAGCAACAGACAATATGTTGTCATGGAAATGTAATGCTGCTGAATTACTCTGTTTCCCCAAAAATTGGGATGCTGTGTAAAATGTGAATAGAAACAGAATTTGATTTGCAAAACACTGAGACCTCATATTTATTTGAAAATAGCATAAAGACATAGAAAACATGTCACACTGAGATTTTACTTTTTTTTTTACTTTTACTGCAGCATCCATAATTTCCAAAAAGAATTATAAATTTGGACTGATCAGACCACAGGACCGTGTTCCACTTCACCTCAGTCCATCTTAAATGAAAGGGCAACTGCGTTTCTTGATCTGGTTTATGTACAGTTTCTTTTTACATGGTAGAGCTTCAGCTTGTATTTGTGGTGCAGCGATGAACTGTGTTCACAGACGACGGTTTTTGGAAATGTTCCTGAGCCCATGCAGTGATGTCCACCACAGAATGGTGTCTGTGTTCAGTGCAGTGGCGTCTGAGGGCCTGAACATCACGGCCAGCCAACACTGGTTTTCAGATTTGTCCCTTGTGTCCAGATTTCTTCAGATTCTCTCAATCTTTTATTGACTTTATGAACTGCAGACAATTCTTTGCAGTTTTATGGTGAGAAACATTATTCTTAAATTGTTTCACTATTTGTCAGCGCAGTCTGTCACAGAGATGAACCCCTCCCCATCTTTACCTCAGAAAGACTGTGCCTCTCTGAGATGCTCTTTTTATATCCAATCAATTACTCACCTGTTGCCAGGTAACCTGATTAACTGTGAGATGTTCCACCAGCTGTTTTCTTTTAGCATTTCACCACTTTTCCAGTCTTTTGTTGCCATTATCCAGACTTTTTGGAAACATGTTGATGCCATCAGTTTCTAAATGAGCATATAATTTTCAAATACAATGAAATTTCTCAGATTCAACATTTGATATTTTGTCTTTGTGCTATTTTCAATTAAATATGAGGTTTCAGAGTTTTGCAAATCATCACGTTCTGTTCCTAATTATGTTTTACACAGAGTCCCAACTCTTTTTTTAAAATGGGGTTGTACCTGGCAAGTCACAAATACACAAATACATTTGTTTTCCGCCAAAATAAGCTTTTTTATGGTAATGTGTCAGCACTGGCTGCACTGGGTTAAAATGAGGGAAAGATCATGGTCCATTTTGATAGAGAGAAAATCAGCAGTGATATCTCTCTAACCTTAACTAAAGTGCTTTTGTTGCCTAAACCTGACCACAGTCTGGATGTGAACTTTGCATTCTGGTGTCCCAGTTCTGCACCTTGTGTGTCCACCATCTTCATTGACCACCTCCCTGAGAGTTGTTTTATTCAGTCAAACAAATGTTGACTCCAGGCAGTGATTACATTTGTCAGAGCTACAAATATGAATTCTGAAGTTAGTGTATAATATAGAAACGTAATTTCTAGGAGACAGGGTTGATATGACAGATGTTGCATATACAGCATGCTCCACTGCCACCAGGCAGTTGAACAGAGGTCAGGCGTCAGGCATTTAAAACCATTAACACACACAAACACACACACAAAAATGTCTTCAATTAAATGCACATTAGCTACAAAAAATGTCCGCCTATAGGTTTAGTAATTTGAGATCCAACATTCACAGCCCATTTAGTCCATCCACAGAGCCCTGTCCCTGTTTCAGCCCTCACACTGCGTCCACACATACACAAAATCATAAGCAGTCTCTGGCCTCTCATGAAGCCATAGCTCTGAGCCTGCGTTGCATTGACCACATGATACTCTGCTCCGACAGGACTGTGGTTTTCTGAAAAAGTTGCTCATTTCCTTTTACACAATTTGTGTTAGTTGTCAACAACTCTGGGCCTGTGGGAATCAAAACAAGTCTGATTGGCTCTCATCTGGTTGTCGCTTGCATTGCGTCAGAGGACATTTTCATAAAGTTGACCTTTACTCAACCTTCTGTAGCACCACTGAACACCTTGAATTCTTTGTAGCTCAGCAGGTGGCGCCGGGATGCAGCGCAGAGTCCCATTCACAATCATTAGCAGCCTATTGTCCCAGATTGTCCCAGTCTGTTTGTGTGAACAGTCCATCATAAATCATCACTGAAAGTGTTCAGTTGGCATTTTTACCCGCTGAAGGGAAAAAAAACAACTCTGTGTGAAGTAAATGTTCCTCCGTTATACACTGAAAGAGTGTACATTGGTTTTGTTTTAATTTTTTTCAATTTTGTCTGTGGATTACTGTCATTTCTTGTGTTCCTTTAAAATGCCATGTATAAATGTCACCTTTGCCTGCTTATTGGTTGGCGGCGTTATGGAATGTTATCTAAATGGTTTCAGTAAAGTACAAGGTAAGGTACAAGGGTACAAGGTTCATTCATGTATTAATCTACAACACAGGGTGGTATAATGACTTGCTAGTTGTAGTCCCTTTATGTTACTTGAAAAACAAAAATAAATACATAAAAAGATATACATGGTGAGTACATGTTAAGTCATAAAAATGAACCATTTTTCAAGGACTGTTGGGTTATGGTTACAATCAATTCATGGTGAGTAGGTGTCTGGCATTCAAAAGAGCTTAAACACCAGGATGTTCTCTCAATTGTTGAATGTCGAAATGTATTTGTGATGAACCAGTAGGAGTGTATTAACACAAGACAAGAGGAAGAACAGAGTGTGTGCAGGGTAGCACAAACTGTTGGGCCTGTTCTGTTAATGAATGTTGTGGGAGGAGTGTGATCATTACAGCAGGTATATCCACGATGATGAAACACCACCAGAGATTAACCTGCGAAAATTCCTACATGAAAACACACAAACAATGAGGCATTTGTGCACACATAGATGTGCCCTCTCATGCAAGTAGATGCAACTACCCATGTATCAGTATATTCAGTACATACAGAAGCACGAACACACACAGACACACACAATTTCACTGCTTGTCAGGTTTAATTTGCCAGATGTCCAAACAGAGAAAATACATTTCACAGGTCTGATTGGTTAATTATTCTTTGTTTGAATGTGTTCATGTGCCTTTCTTGAGAAACGCCACATTATCTGGTGGCAGAGTGGTTTATAGACTCAATGCTACTTCCGCCAGTTTCATCGTTATGAGATTGAAAGGGCACTCAGCTGCTTTTACAGACGAAGTTAACTGGTCTCCAGGGGTACCACTCTGCCTGTGAAAGCAGTCTACGGTGTACAGGCCTGGGTTAAAGGCCATTTGGTTTGAGACTAAATTTGCATTACAAACTGTCCGTGCAGAGTTTGACAGATATGAAGTTTAGACCAGTGTTTCCCAACCTTTTTGAGCCATGGCACATATTTTACATTAGAAAAATCACACCACCAAACAAAAATGTCACAAAAGTGTATTTATTGAAATACAATGAAAATATAGTCTCAATTTACTCAATTTACTTACTCAGTGTGAAACCTGGGCCTGTTTAGTTAAACACAAAGCTGATATTCTTGCAGGAATTGAAGAAAGACACACACAGGGCTCTTAAGTTTTGAACTGAGCTCAGAGTGAGATTTTGGCGGTGGCGGTGAGGGTTGGGGTGGGAATGGTCTGATCTGATAAATGACACATAAATTCGTACAAATAAAAATACTTATTCAATTCAGCATTTCTTTGTGCAGGTGTGTGTGTGCGCGTGCGCTGTGTTCTGTAAACCCCCACCCCTCCCCCTCCTGCTCTGTGCCTACACACAGAAGCCACCACACATCATGTAGTTGACCAATCATGTGTGGCTTGAACAGAAAAAAAGTCGAGAGAAAAAACCACAAAAAAAACAAAGCGGCTCCCGCTCTGGCTCTCAGGCAGGAGCCAGCTCCGATCATTCACTTTAAAGAGCGGCTCTAAGAGCTGTTTTGTTCGGGACAGACACATCACTAATTCCTCTACATGTTCCACTGTTATAAAAAATGGCAGTGCAACTTGGTGGGTGTTTGTGAGCGTGTGAACGGGTTGAAATGCGTGTTTCTCACGCCCAATGGGTGAGACTTGAGAGCTTTGCATACAGGAAGATTTCATCTGATTGGCACCAATCTTGAAATTGGATGATCTTCTACGGCACACCTGATGATTTCTCACGGCACACTTATGTGCCGCGGCACAGTGGTTGGGAAACACTGGTTTAAGCCACTCTAGGGGCAAAAAAGCATTGATTTTGACATTTTCGTTCTTTAGTACTGTCCCGAGGTTTATCTGGTTACTTGAGAGGGAATACATTGAAACTTTTTAGATTGGCTGCTAACAGACTTACAAGCTAATGGGCAGGAATTAACCTAATCAAACTGACAAATTGTGTATTGTCAAAGTCCAAACAAGTCAGTCTGGACCCAGACCATTACTCACTGATTGTTAACTGGTGGCCTGCTAGTCACATCTGTCCAACATGTCTGAATGAATTCAGAAAATGTGCACATCTAATGTCACTCACCATTGAAAAAGGTCTAGTCCATCCTGACAGTGATCGTTGATTAGCTTGCCAACGAGCCAAAAAGTCTACATTTCATAGTTCACCTGCTCTTCACAGACATATTATTCTCCAACCCCATCCTCTCCATTCTGTGGACCTACCATCCATCTGCTCAGCTCCCACTCTGGACATTCCCTGGGGCCGACAGCAGCATGCTGGTTGGAATATCGGTAGTAAGACCATAGTTGGAGAATTACAAAGCTTCTCTATTAGATGCAAGAGACATCACTTGGATTTATTTCCATTGGCCCACTGTTGTATTAAGTCTCAAACTGAGCATTTTTGTTGGCTTCCTGGGATCCTGAAGAGGAGCTTTAAGCTGAGATCAGGTCTCATTCATTGGCAGTTGAACTGTGGATTTTGTATTGAGCACTGAAGGCCTAAATACATTTTTTAAATATTATATATTTTAGCAGGAATGTACAAAGAGTGTTTTTTGTTGACATCAATATCTGAGCTTATTTATGTAGAAACTCCACGCGTGGTACTTCACATGCTGCTGAGTTCAAACATTAATGTTACACCAGAGAATTTGCTATCAACTCCTAAATCACAGACACTGAGTGTGTCTCCTTTTCTCTCGTACACAATAACTCATGGAAATGGAGTTGTAAGAATGTGTCTGTGTGAGAAAAAAATAAAAACACGCTCTCTGAGCCTCGTCTGCTTCAATTACATGCTGACCCAATGACAAGAGATGTGATGTTAATCAACAGTTCAACTGGCCTCCACATTTTTGAGAAGATTTACGTCTCCTCCAGTGACCTTCACAGCCACAAAAGTTCCACAATACCCTGACGCAGAAGTAAAACTCTGGCTTCACTTTGGTCAGACACACACACACACACACACACACACACACACACAACAAAGACATTAGCAGGGTGTCAGCTAGCTTCCCTTCTTGACGTTATCTGATCTGCAATGCTAATCTGTTTTATTTGTGTTGTTGTTTATTGCTGATTCTCTCAATACACTTAATCCTGTTTGAACATGCAAATGAGCGAGTGAGGCACAACACACACACGCACAGAATATACGCATCCAAAAAATAACAAACACACATAGACAATAGGATACATTCAAGCATGCACCAAGTTGGCTAATGTGAGCTCTGTAGCACACACTCATACAGACACACACACACACACAAACATACACCAGACGAACAATGTCTTCAACTCACACAAGCCATTTGGCCAATGTGGTGGCTGATGAGACCATAAGGCTGCTGGGTGTGAAATCACATCCTACCACACACACACACACACACACACACACACACACACACACACACACGCACACACTTCAATTCACCCTATCACCATTAGAGATTCACACACACACACACACACACACACACACACACACACACACATACACACACTCCAATCAGGGCCCAATGAGCCCATACAGAGAGAGAAATGGGCAGAAAAGCGAGATTTTTTTTGGGGGGGGGGGTGACATAGAAGACAGACTGTTTGATTTCTGGAGCTTTGAAGTAATGTCCGCAATTTCAAATGTAACTCCCCCTCATTTGATGCTAGTCTATTTTGTTGGAGTGAAAGGAACTGAGTGAAAGGCTGAAATCAGAGGTAAAGAACATGTCTGGTGTGAAATCTTATGTTGTTTCACCTTTTACATTTAGTTTCACTTTTCCTTTTTGTCTTCACGGTATTGTCTTCAATCAGTTGACTTACCATGACAATTCCAGGTCCTTCTCTGTTTTCTCAGCTACTCATTTTGGCCCTTTTGTCCATGATATCATTCATCTGGTCACGGCTGAAGAGACTGAAACTGCAAGCAGACAAAATGGGTTTCCTGTGCAGGCCGTCTGGGCAGAGTAAGGAGCTCAGGGTTCAAAGTGAAACTGCTGTTCCATCACTTTGAGAGGAGCAAGTTGAGATCCTCTGAGCATGTGATTAGGATGACATCCAAACGTTACTGTGCATGTCCAACTGGGAGAAGACCTGTGGTCCTTACATGATGAGACCAGCATGACGTGACAAATTAAATCATAATGTGTAGTACAACAGAATTAAAGAAAGAAATTTGAAAACAAGAAATTGTTCTTCAAATCTTGTCTTGTTTTCGTGAAAAAAAAAAAGATCATCAGAAGGATTCTACAAGTTCAAAGCATCTTGTTTTGTTTAGTTGAAGTTAGTGTATTAACCAGCTAGCCCGTCCTGTCTTGTAATAGCCCACAACTTTGTACCTCAAGAGGCGATAGTCCGATAGTATGACCCCCTGCAAGTTTGCTATATTTAGCCTTTTTAGTCCAATAAATAAGCAAAATAAACTGACAAAATGGCAAGAAATCAAATACTCTTACAACTACTTTCCAAAAACACAACTATACACTTTCTGAATTCAAGTTCCGCTCCTTTACCAAACTAAGATGAGCTTAATTGCCTTGCTAACTCATCATAAATGACACAGAAACGAAATAAAACCCACTAAAACTGTCTTGGTTTGTCTTTCTACTGATATAGCAATAACCAACTCTGGTTTGGTTGAAACAAACTCATAATCACCAAGTTAGATGTGAAAATTCCCACCTTCCTGTCACTCCCCTCCCTCTTCACGCCTCTCTTGTCCGGGCCTGCTGTCTCCGGAGTCAGAGTCCTGGTCGGAGCCGCTGTAAATCACCTCTGCACTGCTTTCCCTGTTGCCAAACTGGCAGTCCTTCAGTCTCAGAGACTGTGTTCGGTCCTGGTTGGCCGTGCACACTGGGAGGCTGTTGAGCCCGGTTCTGTTGCCTGTGGTGTAAATACCAACAACTCTGCTGTGCAAACTCAATCAGCTGACTGACAGCACAACAAGTTTTAAACACAACACTGATATATTATAACTGGACAAAGTTGTTGTGGTGAAACTTGTTAGCAAAACAATTGCCTACTTAGACAATCAGTAGACTCAGATCAACATTAGTAATCATTTGGACACATCCATTTTAAAATAAGTTTAAGCCAGTTTTAGGTTGTGGCAACTAAAGTACCTGGCTAAGATTAAGATCAATCATGGTTACGGATCCAAAAACACAAACATTATGTACCTTTTCAATGCTTTCATGACACACATTTATTTTATTTTATTGTTGTTTGTTTTATTGTTTTTGTTTTTTTTTTTGGGGGGGGGATCTTATTGTGCATTGCATATATCTTATTATATTGTATAATATAATAATATATATAATAAATCAAACAAATTATTATACAGTCTACATTTTCATATGGTAGAATTAAACCAAACCAAATGTGTCCACACTTGGCACATTTCCAGCTGACATGTTGAGCACTATAAGTGGTAAATGAGGCCTAGGAATGGGCTAAAACTGGATTCACAGTGTGGTGTCCATATGGGTCCAACAATATGGATCCCACATGGCATGTAGATGCGAGCTAACTATATGGGGCCCTTATGAGTCTCTTATGGCAAAGGAAAATTCGGCCAAAGGGTCTATTTGGATTTAATTAGGATGATCACCAGTTGATTATTTGAAACTAATCAAGTTTAGATATGGGCCAAACTATCAAGCAAGTAGTTGAAATGATTCAAAGTCAGGGATACTGAAATAGACATAAAATTAAATGATACTCTGAAGTCAATCAAAATCAGTTTCTTGCTCAAAATGTTGGGTTTTCCTTTATTTCTGTCCTTTGCTTCTCCTCCCCTCCCTTCCCAGTCCCACAGTTTGCTTTGAGCTCTTTCTCCCTCTGGGTGTCCCACAGGGGGCTGAGAGCCTCCACAAAGCCCTGACACCCTGAGTGAAGGAGAAAAGGGCTGCGAAAAGAGAAAAGGGGAGAGAGAAAGGCATGGGGGAAATAGAAGGTGAGAGGTCACAGAGGAGAAGAGAAGAAGAAGAAGAAGAGAGTGAGCGGAGAAGAGAGCTGTAAAGAGAGAAGAGAATAGAGGGCCGAGAGAGTGAGGAAGAAGGATATTGAGAAAAGGAGGCATATAGAAGGTGAAAGAGACAGTTGTGAAAGAGAGGAGGAGGAAAGAGGCAGGAGAGAGGATAATGGAAATGAGACAAAGATGCAAGGAGGAACAGAGAGAGGAAGATAGAAGCTGCGAGGGAAGGACAGATTGGATTTGACACAAACAAGAGCATCCAGCAGAGCAAAAAGGTGGAGATGAGAAAAGGGGAAGAGACAGACTTGATGAAAAGAAATCAAGCTTTGAATAAAGAGGGAGGGAAAGAGTCGGTTGCCAGGAGCCTGCATGTGAGTGTATATTGTAGAAGATAGAGGGTCGTAAGTATCTGCTAAAAGGCTTGTGCCACCTCTGCTGAGGAGGAGCCCTACACAAAACATCTCCTCAGCTGAATGTGGGTCTGTGTGTGTATGTGTGTGTGTGAGTGTCAGTGTGCAATTTGGAGAGGAAGTATTTTCAGGCACAAACGGTGCACTCGTGAGTTCACCATGGGTTAGGTGATTGCACACTTCCCCTCCCCCTTGACACAGTTCCACACACTGTCCACACATGCGCTGTCTGGCCAATCCAGAGCCTGTTGACACCTCAGTCTTCATCGTCACCTCTGTGTCAGGATGACAAAATGTTCTGCTCTGATCTGAGTCTGTCACACATTCTGTGTTTACATGCACTTAAGAAATCCGATTATTCTCAGCTTTAAGCAGTTAACCTCATTTCTGAAATGTTGTGTAAATTAGAAACTGGGTTTCTTTAACAAGGTTAAGGGATTAAGAAAAACCTGATTAACAGAGGTTAATTTTTGCTGGGAAAACCTGGTTATTTGCCCATATATATGCTTGTAAAGGAGTTTTTTTTTTCTTTTACACATCCGCGTGACAATGTATAGAGCCTAGCAGGTATCAAAGGTAGTATTTCTTACACTTATCTACTCAAATAAATCACTTGCACATCCAAGTGCAGTCCTTTTGAAATGGAGATGTAAATGCCTGCTGCACTGGACTGTTGTACCAAGTCAAGCTAAGACAGCAAATATGTATGGAAAAGGTCATCAGTTCACCAGCGAGTTATTAAGTGTGTCTATCTGCTGTTTGGTGCTGAGCTGGTATTGTACAGTGGGTTTTTAGAGCGTTTTCACTGTAAAACAGCTTTCAGACAAAATAAGAAACTGGAAGATGACATGACAGATTCTCATGAGAATTAAATTAGCCACAGTTTTGTTTTGCTTTTGGACTGAGGTATGTTGGCACAAGCTTGTGTTATCATTTACATATCCTTTAAATATATTTCACACATTGTTTCTGCTCTGGTTCATGCAAATGGGATCCTACTGCGGTGGAACTTGAGGACATAATATTTCAAAAAGGTTTACCTGTGATACCAGTCAGGCCCTGTTTCAGAGATTCAGGGAATGCAGCAGCAGTGTAATAAGAATGAACATTTGTCAAAGCACTGTCCTTGTGTCCAAGATAACAAAAATCCCTGATTGTTTCACTAATCTGGTTTCTTACGTGCACATAAAAATGGCCATTGTCAGCATGTTGATCCCGAGGTCAGTTTGGCTCCAAATGTGTTGAAGCAGAAGAAAATGGATTTTTGTGCGATTCAGAAATTTGACTTTGCTACTTTTATGAGCTAGGCTCACACACACCTGTAAGAAAGGTCTACTATGATCATCATATATTCAGACACCCACTAGACACTGTTTTCAGGAACATGGCGGGTAAGACCCTCACATAAAGAGGCAGCATATAATGACCCGGCTGTCAGCTGATTCTGAGAATTTTGTCTGGGGTATTTGAATTTGCTGTTTCTTTCATGGTTACAATTATTTTGTCATAGGTTTGTCACCTCATTCAGTACTTTGCTACTTTGCTTCAAACAAGAAATCTACTTTGGATAAGCCCTGGTAAAAATGAACCATTTTGTGCTTTAGTCTTCACAGCAAACACTAACTTGTCCTTGGTGTTTCACTAGATGTGTGTTGACTGTGGTGGACTTGTGATCAGCTTTGCCTCATGTGCTCACTACTCAAGTTTCAAAGTAAGGATTACTTTCCCAAGTAATATATTTGACAAGTGACTGACAGGGATGAAACCACCAGTGCACATTTCTATCCATTAGTATGGTAGTGTTTTAATTTTTGTACTGTCAAACAATTACTTAATTGTATGTATTTACCAAACACATATCATAAGGAGGCAAAACAGGCACTATGCTCAGATTTTTTGAAGCAATATGAGCATAATACTTTTTGAAGCCTTTTTGCAGCTCCAGGAAATGGACAAAAGCAGTGCTGACTTCATCAGGGAGGTGATGAAAAAAATCAATGCCAATAACACAGAGGGATGTAAGGAACCAAGGTGACATGAAAAAGGAACTTTGATGGGAATTGCTGACAAAATTGGATGTCAGGAAAACCTGTGTATTGTTGTTTTCTCTAAAAAACTACAGATAACACAATGTCCTTCATACATGTGCACACTTCACTTGGCAGCAAATCTCCACCAAAGCAGAAATGGATGTTTAAATTTGATGGACCAACTCTGAGGTCTTTTCAGAATGAATATTACAAGTTATAATATTACAGTATTCAACACAGGTCAATCCAACACATCCTCATACCTAGACAACTGAATAGGTCAATGGTCAATCACTGCCAAACGACATACATCACCACTGGAAAGTACCAGCAACAAGCTGGTATGACAAAGGTGGACCTTTGCGAAGGCAGACCTTCATTCTCATGGTGTTGACAATGTGAAATGGTTGCAGTTTAGGTGTAGGCATTAAAGGTTTAGGAAAAGACCATGTGTTAAAATAAGTATGTTACTGATGTGTACATGATATCTTGTAAGTACATTATGTAATTTAAAATGGTTAAATGTTGACTTTTGGTTTCACATGGGGCTTAAACAGCTGTCTCCCATGTTAAAGTCCTGTGTTTGTTTGACCCATCTATCCACACCACCTTTCTCCAAATTCAGACTTTCTTCTTCTTATTGCTTTGTCACCCAGCTTCCTCTGCTCCTGTCATAATTACTAAAGCCATTAGAGGCCTAACAGTAAACATAAGTATGGTTCATAATAACCTATGTGCAAAGTTGAACTATACAGTCATTACTCCTGCTGGTATTTTGGATGACATCCCTGGCAACATTATCATTAAAACCTTTTGCAAAATCAGAATGAATTGGAAATACTCCTCCATATAAACCCTACAATGGCTAGTTGTTAAAAATAGGTCCATCCAACACAGTCATTTGTGAAATAGTCATGGGCAGTTCGTGAATATTTCACAAAGTGCCCCAATGATGGGCTGGTCTGTTCAAGAAAATTACTGAGATTTCTTAGTTTCATTCTATTTGAGGTAAAAATGAGCCAGGTCAAATTAAGCTCTGTGCAGAAATTCATTAAGTGATTGAAAGCAAATGGTAGACAGTCCAAACTAGTTCACAGGCTATATATAGGGGTTCATTGTGTTCATTCAGTGTTTCATCTGGCCAGGTGTAAAAACAAAGCTGTTTATACTTCAAATGGCCGCACTCAAAAGCAGGGGGAGAGCCCGTTGTCATAGCCACCTCTTGGCTGAATCACCGCTTTCCTGTTCTCTCTCAAGGATTCTGTGTTGATCTGCAGTCTCCCCTCTTTTTTCTCCTCCATGCTCCGGTGTTTCACCTTCCTGGTGTCTCCTGTTTGTCTCTCCCCTGTGTGTCTAGTCTGTGTCCGTGTTGGTGCAGGGCGTGGCCGGCAGGTTGGGACCGGCCTCCTGAACACACCTGCACACAATCATCAATCAAGACCCACCTGCTCACTCAGTATATAAGCACCCAGATTACAACAAGTATTCGTTGCATCGTCTGCCTCGCTGCATGATAATGACCAGACCAGTATACCTAATTGGTTGTGTTTTCCCTGTTGTGCTCAGGTGCCTAGCCCACACCTGCTTTGTTGGTGTCCTGCTGGTCAGCTTTTGGGATAACATGGACAAATACTGGAAGCTATTCATGCCCAGCAACAAGCCATGTGGAATTGCATTAGTGCACAAACTAATATATCTGCCTCAGCTTTTGAATTGCTTCAGGGAGCAACTGTATTCTCTAAACTAGATCTGAGGAATGTTTATCAACTAGTAAGGATAAGGAAAGGGGATGATTTAACTCTCCGATGGGGCATTGTGAGTATTTAGTGTGGCCAAAGGGCATCAGCAATGTCCCGGGCGTCTTCCAGAATCTGGTAAATGATGTGTTAAGACTTCATCAATCGCTTTGTGTTCATGTATGTGGATGATGTTCTGATTTTTCAGGAGTCAGGAGATAGATAGATAGATAGATAGATAGATAGATAGATAGATAGATAGATAGATAGATAGATAGATAGATAGATAGATAGATAGATAGATAGATAGATACTTTATTCATCCCCATGGGAACTTCACAAGTTCCAAGATATTCTACAAATTTTAAGTAAAAGGCATGCAATAAATAATCTGAAAGCACAGCAAGCAAAGAATCAAAAGTTAAAAGTAAAAAAATGTAAAAATGTCTACATGTCCAGTGCAAATAGGAATCAAACTACAGATGTCCAGTACAAACAGAATTAAAAGTAAAAATGTCCAAACACAAGTAAAAGTAAAAATGTCCAATGCAACAGAAAGCAAGTTCATATGTCAAGTGTTTACGTTTCCTCCCCTGAGTGGAGTTAAAGAGCAGCATGGTGTGGGGGAGGAACGACTTCCTCAGTCTAAACATTCTGTCTTTTGCAGTTGTACATAGTTTTGATACAATGAATTGTGCAAATGTAGATAACAGTGCACCCTTTCATACTGTTTGTCCCCAAAGATACTGATGGTGTTATGCTTGGTTGTGTATACACAAAAAGTGCAAAAGTAGTGTGAAGGAGCGCTTGAGAAAGAATTTCAAACCCTGTCTCCATACCGTCCTACACCTGGCCAACTACTACATGAGGTGGGCTTGCTTTATGGATTGCCATTTTTGGAAAGTTACAAAAATTGTTGGATGTGAAAAGTTTTGGGCAGGGTGTAGGATGTTCCAGATCCAAAAACCACATTGTTTAAGGCATCAGACAATGGAAAATGGTTGACAGTAGCAGGCCTGGACTGACCATCAAGAGCACTGGGAAAATTCTTGGTGGTCTGGTCAGCTGCTTGGCTGAGTGTCAGGCCAGTGTTGAAAATGTTAAATGAAATGTGCAAATCAAAGAGAAAACACAGGGCAGCTACAGTCAGTCGGAACTGTAGAGCGTCAGCCCCTCCACCTGCATTTGGTTTGTAAGAAAATGATGTTAAATGCTTCACAATTACAGATGTTCATGACCAAGGGGCATGGTGTTTAAAAAAAATACTTGCCAGCAGGGCCGCTCTCAATGCATCATCCCACCTTCTTTTCCAGAGTTGGTTCTATGTTTCTGAACAAACTAGTAAATGGCATCAACGCATACTGAGAGAAGGAGATGTGTGGAAATAACAGAAAACAAAGGGATGTATGCTATGCTCTGATTTATTTCTGCTATTCGTAACCATGTTTCATCAAGCAATAATAATTGTAAAAGAAATGTTTCAGGCCAGCCCTGGACAGTAGTATTTTTCATTACAAATGGTGAATGATAAATATAGAAAATGTGATGCGTATTACTGAAACCTTGAATCTAGATTTTCTCTTTTGCCATGAGGGATCTTTCCCATTTGAATCCTAGCATACAGTATGCAGAATGGGCTTCACACAAAGGAGAGTAATAACAGGATTGTTCACAATGTCTGGTAATTGTTTTGATGCAGGTCAAAAATCAACCCTCAAAAACCTCTTTTAACAGAGCTTTACTTTAAAATCAGGTCAGTTGTTTATGACACCTTCCATGTGACCAAACACAGTAACATGCAGACAGATCTATTCCTCCCTCTGCCTCATAATCTACAGCCTATATCAGTGTAAAATGAAGCAATGGGGCTCAAAAGGACTAAACTGCAATATAAAATAAATTGAAATAGCCATCAATATAGACAGAGAAGGAAAAGAGGGACAGAGGCAGAGAGAAAGGAGGATATTTTTTGCTCTATTGTCCACCAGCAATGAACCGCTCAAGTGGAGTGTTTATGGTGAGGAAAGCATGTTGCATAGCTGTCAGCACCTTGGTTAGCAAGATGCTGGGAGACAAAAAGTGTGTGAATGTGGTTGTGTGTCAAGGCCAACAGACACACACACACATTGTTTGTCTGCTGAATGTCTTCACACTGTGGTGAAGCGATGTTTTCCTCCCTCTCTCACCAGTTACACACAGATAGATGCATTTCTATTTTTCTCTCTCTTCTCTTCAGGACATGACTCTTGTCCCCAGAGGAGTGTGTGTGTGTGTGTGTGTGTGTGTGTGTGTGTGTGTGTNGTTGATAGCAGTGGTTGAAAGTGTGTTGAATGAATCATTTCCATCCCCCTCACCTTGTAATCTGATGTGCAGACCCTCACCACTAACCTTCTCATCATAAACCAGCCTCTCCACTTTTCTTTTGGAGGCAGAAGAAAAATAGTGCGAAGGAGGAGACAGAGAGAAAACAGGATATGCGAACAAAAAGAAGGGCTAATGCAGGGGGAAGAAAGGGAGTAGAGGGAGTGACTGCAAGAGCTAGAAAGAGTGATTGCCTATTGACTTGATGAGAGAGAGAGAGAGAGAGGATGCATCATTATATAATTGTAAATCCCAGAAAGATAGGGTGTAATAGGGCTGTCTCTCCTCCCACCGCTGCTTTGGTAATTTATCCCTCTCTCTTTCTATCCCTTTCTATCTCTCTCCTTCACCCTGTCACCCATCAATCTTTTTCCAATTACCTGCTCTGTCTATCCACAAATCCATCATAATCATTTCCATGGTAACGGGTTGCATCCTCCGTTGGCTTTGGCCTATTGTTCAATATAACTGCACGCCAAAAAGCAGTCTTTAGAAGAGAGAGGGGGATACACAGAGAGACACAGATCTGGATATTGTCTCTGTGCTCAGCCACTAATGTCTCTGCCACATCTCCAAAGAGTTCAAAAAGAGACTTCAGAGGAGATACTCTGCTTAATTTCAACCATGACGTCCATTCATCAGACATTTTATTAGCCATTATGTGTAGATTGGCTTTGTTACAGGCTGATGAAACATTGTCTCCGCTGGTGCAATTGGCAATTATTGTGAAAATGAGACGGTAGATCTGTCCATACAGGGTCAGTGAGGAATGAAAATAATGTGTATTTATTAGCAATGAATGGGAGACGTTGCTCTCCAAAAATCTATTAATGTGGTTTTATTTTACTTGGTTGGTCATAATTTCCAGTCAATTCACACACATTTGAAAAAGTCCTTCAGGTCTTGCTTTCATTCCACATAATTAACAAATATCCTTTCGTCACTCAAAACCCCGCCCAGCCTTGAAGGTAATATGATTGGTCTTCTGACATAAATACCAAAACTGTCCATGTGTCCCTGGTCCTCATTTTGTGCACACATTTATCCAAAAGTTTATCAATTTAGGAACACAAAAGAGCTCCAGTAATTGGCCATCTTGGTCTGTTTCCAGTACAAGTGGAGATTGTTGATCGAGAACACAACATCAGACAAGCTGAGGAAAGCCTCAGTGATCTTCTCCTCAATAACACCAGACACATATTTCAATCTAGTAAAGCAATTTGTAATGCTAGCTGCAGTCATTAGTCTTTGTCACACAGTGAATAGAAGAATTTAAGCTTGATTACTTTGGTTTTTAAAGATTACATAGATACGTTAGATTTTTTGTAGTTAGTTAGACGAGTCAAACCTTCCTACTGATGATTTATGTCAAAAAGTGGGTGACAGAATGTGAATATGTTAATGTGTGAAAGTTAAGCCAAAATGTGGGATTTAATCAGCATTTCTGTGGCCTTAGGAGTTGTACCATCATCATATATTTTGTGAGCAGCACACTCTGCAGTCTATTGTCTACCATAATCTTCAGCCCATGAGTTGGCAGAGGAAGCGCAGTCTGGAAAAAATAAGTTTATCACCCAGCTGTAAATTAGACTGCCTCCTGAATCAATCTTTGCTGCAACTCTGTGCTACAAACAATGTGCATTTCTAAAATGTGACATAAAAACATAAAACATGATGTGTGTAATTTGAAACACTGACCAATTGGATATTCTTACAAAAAACAGTGTATGTTTTAATGTTAGAGGCAAAGCAGCACTAATGTCTGTATTTGAGAGCTACTACTGTATGTATGCATGTATGTATGCAGATATATGTCTTTAATTTACAGTGAGGCTGAGAAAGAGGTCTGTCTAAACACACCCACTATGTGAATAATGTCATTAGCTGCATGCAGATGACAGTAACATTGCATTTCTTTGTATAACTACTTTTTCTTTGTGGGTTTGCTCCACAGCATTTCTTCATTCCTCTGAAAGTCTTTAACATAATACAGGTATAGCCTCAGGTAAATGAGCAGCAGGTGCCATTTTCTTGTATTAACTTTGCAGTGGGTTCCAAGCCCTCTATGTCTGCTGTGAGGAATGGCCACAAAACTGCATGCTGCACCCATTTCTCATGAATGTGTATTCACTGACCTGAGGTAATTGATATGTATGGGACACATAATGGTGTGAATTCAATTAGCAAAACAGTAACTTTGTTATTCATTAGGAGGAGCTGGGGTCGTTATCTGCTCCAGTGTGAAATGCGCACATGTGAAGGACTTTGCTGTCATGTCAGAGGAAGAGATAAGATATATGTGTGTGTGTGCACACATACACATTCGTATATATACATATACATGTATAAATGTGTATAATTACAGCATATATGTTATATATGTCATTGGACTTATTACTGATATTATTTATGTATTAACTGGTTGACTGGTGTTTGGTCTCAGTGTGTTCCTTTATAATCACCCAGTTGTTTGCATTGTCTCAGATGCTTGCTCTTGCATCAATGGCTTACACCCATTCATATAAATAGTAAAGCATATTTGTAAGAGAGCAGATCTGGGAACTGTAGCGGTAGACTGGACTGTTTTGTTATTGTGTTGGTTAGTGATGTGTAACATCCTCCACCTCCCATCAATCTACTTACCCCCTCCCCTTCTCTCTCTCTCTCTCTCTCTCTCTCTCTCTCTCTCTGCCTGCTCAGCTGTATCAAGTCACACAGACACATAGCATATGAAACAGGAAATTAAGAGATCTGACTTTTAAAATAAAAGACTCCCTGTGACTGAAAAGGGTATATTGTGAAAATGAAGTTGCTGCACATTTTAGACACTGTGTATCTGTATGCAGTATGCTTTCTGAGACAAATCAATAGCTCAGTATGACTGGGACAACAATTTGCCTTTAAACACATGTATTCCTCTGTCATATTGAATGTAGGGTGATATTTGGGATTCCTTCACATTTCTCCAAACAGTCATTAATGCAATATTCTTCATGGCCAAACAAGACTTTGAGATGGAAATGGAAGCTGTACTGTAGTTTCTGCATCTGTGAGGAAGCAGGAAGATGAAGCCAGAAGGAGATGAGTCAGAGTAGGTCCACACTGTAGGATGATGAAATAGCTGCACCAGTGAGAGCTTACAGGCCTTGCGAGAACAACTGGTAGCAGCCTTAAAGACCACAGCAGCCACAGAAGCTGAAAAGGATCAAGACGCGCCTGACTCAGACCTTGTTGTTCACACTTTTATTCTAAAACATGATCCTCTAAATGTTTGGCATCTACAACGCTTGTCCACATCTCTCCAACAGAGGGAAAGAGAAAACCATAGGGGAAAGGAAACCGAGTGAATTTAAAACAGAAGGGTCAGCAGAGAGCATAGGTCAAATATTAGGCCCCATTTCTATGCTTTTTCTTTCTTTGGGGGAGAAATGATGAAGATGCAGGGAAGTGTTCATGTTCATTAAAATTCAGGAGGTTGTAGGTTCTGGAAAAGAAAATCATTTATTCTTGTTTTACTGACTTTTTTTTTTTTTACATTTATGTTATATTCATTCAAGCATTTGTGGTTTGAGTGAATTGGCTGAAAACCTCTGCTTCTCTCTCTCCTTTTCTGATTAGGATCCTGCACTACAAAAAAGGCAGACTCGTCATAGCCAACCATGTAACAGCTGTGCTAGATTACTAAATAACACTATTCACTTCCAAAAAATTGGTCACCAATCAGATGTTTAAAGGTGCAATAAAAATACCTGGAAGCATTGCAAGGTCTTTATTACAAGTAACATAACCAACATTTGTAATTCGTCAGTCAAAGATGCCTCATGTTGCATTGCGTGAAAGAGGTGTAGAAAATAGAAATTAGAACAGTTTGGTGTGTGCAATAAAACAGTGATGTAACTATCTTCAACATGTTCACATGCACAGTGTTATTTCCCAAAAGGCTACTTCAGAATGTTTTTCATAGAAATGGGAATCTGGGCCATGATTGAAGTCTTATGTCAGTCACATCCTAACTGGGACCCTAATGCAACAAAGATGTTGCTAAATCTGTGACTGATGTTCTCGTTTGTGTTCTTGAACTGTACCCTCCATTCGTAAATAGCGAATTTTATTTTGAAGGTTGTGATCGGAAGTCTTGTCTGAGATCCTGTCTGATTTGACACTGGCTGCTGATTGTGTGTGTGTGTGTGTGTGTGAGAGAGAGAGAGAGAGAGAGAGAGAGAGAGAGAGTGTGTGTGTGTGTTTGTATGTATATGTGTGTGTGTGTGTACTCGGCTTCCTGCTGCTGCTCGGTGTCCGCACACCGTCCGTCTCGTCAGTGTTGATCGGCTCGCCATGGCGGAAGGACGCAGAGAACAGCCCCATCCTCTCCTCTCCTTACCACCGGCCAGCAAGCGACCCTGCCTGCGCCCTGCTCCCCGAGGTCCTGGCCCAGGGCCCGGCCACGGTAGCGGCTTGACCAGCTCCCGGTATCGTTCCCCGGAGTCCCTTCTGGACTGCGCCGCGAAGGCAGTAGCGGAAAAGTGGGCCTTCGAGAGAGTAGAGGAGCGCTTCGAGCGGATCCCCGAGCCCGTCCAGCGCCGCATCGTCTACTGGTCTTTTCCCCGCAACGAAAAGGAGATATGCATGTACTCTTCGTTTCAGTGCCGAGTAGCGGGCGAGGAGGGACCGTCGGCAGCTACCAGTGGGGCTGGGGGTGCTGGGTCCGGAGCTACTACCGCCGGTGGTGGCGGAGGATCTACAGCCGGTACGACGGCTACCGTGGGGGCAGCCGGAGCCGTGGGAACGGGAGACGGACTGCCTTTCCGCCGGGGTATCAGGCTGCTAGAGACCGGCTGTGTGGAAAACGTTTTACAAGTCGGTAAGTGGAATAATTCCCTGTAACGAGGCAAAGCTTTTTGGCTCAAACGCTGCGGACCGTTTCCAAGTGTGAGCTGCTGCTGCTGCTGGAGCTTCACTGTGGATGATTGATGGAAGTTTTCCCTGCTATCGTGGAAAGTATGCGAAGCGTCTCTTTTCATCGCATTTAGACCCACGCACGGCTCTGTGTGTGTTTTTACTTTGGTTGGCGGACAGGGAGACATTTGTTACCACATTTCGAGCTTTTAACGACCTCTGCGTAAAAAGGGAAGCGGAGATAAGGTCGCCTGCTAGCTTAGCCGAGCCGCCGCTGGTGAAAAATTAAAGGGCTTCTTCCTATTGTGGCTTTTCGTTACTCTGTCGCTGCGCCGCTGGCGACTGCGGCTTTGCCCCGCTTTGCCTTCACGTCGAAGCCTTGCCGCGCTGCGTGTGGGGGCTTTTCAGGCAAGACGAGCCGCGTTTTGACACTTTCTCTCAGCACTTTTCTTCCTCTCCGGGGCTCCTCGTCGACGGTCGGCTCTGGCTGGAACCGTAGCCCCGGCAGAGAGGCAGGGGGAGGCGCGGCGGAGGAGGGCTGACAGACGCGGATACAAAAGGAGCCAGCGTTCAAGCGTCGGGGCTTTATTTTTGTTTGTGCGAATTCCCCGTCGCAAAAGTCGTTTTTGTCTCAACTCGCCATCGGTTGAGGGTGGCTCAGGCGAGGAACAAAGGCGGTTATTGGGTCTCTTATTATGATTAATCCAACGTTAATCCGAAAAAATCCCCCCACAGTTTTCTGTTTATTTGCCGCTGTGGTCGCACCGGACAAAGAGCACAGTCGCCACCAACGTGGAAAATCCACGGTGCGACTGTTTGTGTTGTTTTTACGACTAAAGTTAAGCCATAAGCAGCTGATTATAGCGTCAAAGTGTCTTTTATCGGTGCGTTAGGACGCAGCCGCTCACGACACAAAAGGCTTCCAGTTGAAATGATCGATAAGCGTCTCGCGTTTCCAGCGCTGCAGAGAGGCTGTTTCCAAACAAAGGGCCATTCCGCAAAGCTCCATCTCCGCTCGGTCTCATTAGCCTCATACCTCCAGCTCCACACAGCCGCGAAATGAGCTCACACATCAGGGGAACTGATGAGACGAAACCGATGGATAGTCAAAAAAGGCAGTTTTTTTATGGTTTCCGGGAGGCTTTTTCTTTGACCATATGGTGTGAGAGCCACTGGAGCCTTGTCTGGGGTTTCATGTTGCTCCAAGGTATCTGAGAGGGGGGGTCCAAACTGTGGCTGCTGTATCTAATTGCATCTTATAAATGCTCATCGATTCCACCCCGTAACTAAATGAAATTTGAGTCTTATGAATATGAAAGTGATATTCACTCCCAGGGAGAATTGTTGCCGTCTGGCTTGATAAGTTTGGCGAGTTTGAGATTGAGAGAGTTTCTGTGTTAAAACATCACATTTGCTCTGCCTTTAGTTTTGTTGATTGCCTCCAGGCTTGACATTTGTGCTGTGCGCAGGGCCTGTTTGGAAACCATCATTTGAGCAAGGGGCATTTGAGTGGAGTTAAAAGTGACGACCTACTTCGAGCACTTCCTGTCATTACAAACACTTCTCCCACAAAGGTGAAGCCACGTGTCCGGGTGGAACAAGGGGATCCTCCTCTTATTTTCTGATTAAAGACGCCGTGTCCCAATGGGTATAAACTTCAGGTGACATTTAAACGCTCAAAACAAAGCATACACCCCTGAGCAAACACTTCCAGTCTTACCTGCCTCGCCAGTGAACCGTTCCAAATCTCCCCCAAGGTCAGTCATAGCAGGCAGGCAGGCACATGGTTTTGTCTTTCTGTCAACAAAACAGACGACAGCTCAATAGCTGTGTGACATAAAGATAAGATTTGGCTCGTTCTTCACTTTGCAGACCATGGGAACCAGTTACTGTGGAAAGTTTACTGACCGACTTAACAGGAGAACAATTGTTTTGGGGTTTTTTTTCACGGCTGGATTTAGATAGGTTGGGCAGCTGAGCACTCGTACACAATGCGCTCATTAAGGATCGTGTTACACACCTGTAAATGACAGTCTTCAGATTGCTTTCACCTGACATGGCATAATACAATCGCCACTTCAAATAGTGGCAGTACTTGTTTGGAAAAAGCGAGGTGGACGTGCCTCACGTCGCTTTGTAACAGGAACTTGCCGGGGAGCGATGAGGAGTGAGACGCGGCTGCGTGCTGACACATGCATGTTGGCAGTCATGAGCTGCAGTCTGGAGAGCTGGTGTTAAATTTTTGATCCACATGATGTGCACAATTGTTTCGATTGGGTTTCAAACTACACTGCTACACCGAAACCTTATTGAGTTGAGTTTGCTTGTAGTTAAGAGAGTCATCGCCTTCATTGGTCTCAAGTTGAGGTGGGTGATGTGACTTAAGGGGGGCTGAAACAGCTTTTTCACAGACCTCCTAAAGGTTTAAAGACCACCAGTCCACCAATTCTTGTCGTAATTCAGATATGGCACTGACTGAATTGTGTTGACATGTGAGCCAACAAGAATACAGCATGCTTGTGCTAAGATCAAAGAATGCTGGTGATTGGCTGTCTAACACTACATGTTGCAGCGACATGCAGGATAAACAGGGGCTCACTATTCCTGCTTATCTGCACAGATAACCAAGTCACCTTTGCGCTGCTTGTTAGCGAGCCAGTGCAGCCAACCTGCATCTGCTCGCCGGTGAGTCCGTTCTCCACATCGGCCACCGCGATGGAAGTCCTGGCGCATCCTCTGCTCGCCAGTGGAGGGGTGGGTAACCTGGAGCGGGGGCGGAGAACGTTTCTGATAGCAAGCACGCCGTTGCCACGAGGAGAGAAAGGAGAGAAATCCACCCGAAAAAAAGTATCCCTCTTGGGAAGCTTTTGAACGATACCGAGCCCTACGATGAGGAACACTGAAAACTCTGAAGCGATAAGCTCACAAGCTAGGCTATCATGAGATATGCTTTTTTTTTTTTTATTCCTCACAGCTATCACAAGGTCAGCAGGAGCTCCTGTGTCTGTTAATTCATGCTCATCTTTAGGCTTGTTTATTTTCTCAGAATCTGTGTTCCCGTAGCCAGATTTGGAATTTGCATGTGTTTTTTTTCAGGTAGTTACTAATGGGATCTGGTGCTGGGGGATGTGCGATGTGCTTCTCTACCGTGCAGGACAAATTCAGAGTATCGGTCACGGAAAAGTTTAAGACCAGCCTGGGAGAGGGAGTGAGGGAGAGGAGGAGGACGACTTTTGCCTGCTGTTTCCACATTGAAAGACAAAATCTCAATTCATTAGAATTTTCTGTCATATTTTATGAACAGGAAACAGTTAGAATACATTCACAGCGTCTCACTTCTTGTTTAAATCTAAATTTAAAGTCTCCTAAAACTTTTTGCATATAACAACACCTCTGGCAAGCTGAGTAGGTATGAAATACTTGAGAAAAAGAGTCATTTCAGTCCAAAAATGATAAAGCTTACCATTAAAGACATCTGTGTATGCATCATCAATTATAATGAGCTCACTGGTGTGTCCCTTAGATGCCCTCCACCCCTGTACATTACGAGTAAAGGCCTTTGTCTGTCAGCCTCTTTTAACGGTAATACTGATGGATTGAAGAGACGTGAGCTCATCAACAACTCATCGGCCCATGTGTTCATAATCTACGTCTTGCTTCAAGTCATAATTAGAATAATCAAAGCTAAGCATGCTTGTATTTGTAACCCCCCCAACGCACACACGCCCCACGCACACACACACGCATGTGCACCCAGAAGCCCCCTTACCAGAGCCTTATAAAGTCCTCAGAGAGCGGGAGGAAGGGATATTAGAGGAGGGAGGGAAGGGGGGTTTCTTAAGCTTTGAGTCAAGCTTTGGGATTATTGGGTCATGCTTTGTTACCCAGCTGTAGAAAAACCCCTTGTTCACAGAAAGGGGGTGTGGGGGGTGGGAGGGATCTGTGTGTATATGTGTGTGCACGTCCCCGTCTCTGCAACGTTACATAAAGCTGTAATGGGTCCCCGACGCCTTTTGAAGCACCGGTGACTCTGACAAAGCGAGGCAGCGAGGTTGAACAGGATTAAACTGTATGGGACAGTCAGTCAGGGGGCTGGAAACACTGTGGGGCTTCTTAACTCCAACATTTAAGCTCTTGAGATGCCTAAAAGCTTCTAAAAGTCGTCCTTAAATTAGGTATCGAAGCATCAGAACTTTTTTGGTCCAGACTGAAATGTGTCTCGGTACTGAAAACTGTCAGAAGTTGTTCTGTTCTTAACATATTTTCTGATCAGACAGCTTTGGATTTTAATCAGAAATGCTTCAGATTTACATGATCATATTCAGGCATACTTCTTGTGCGTCTGCAAGCTCTAAGTGTCACTTTTACTCTAGTATCAGCAGTTTCAAGCAATACCCAGCACTGCCTTTAAGTACCATTAAAGGGCTGTTCATGTTCAGTATGTAATTCCAAAGAAGATGAACACAATGTTGTATAGAAACAATGGAAATGGTTTCCCTCGTGAATGACTGGGAAACAAGAAGGCAGTAGGAAGAGGCCAACCCAGTCATTTCACTGAATGTCTACCAGGACTGTGACTAATGATGATTTCATGGTCCATCATTTGTCCATCACATTTTTCATTAATTTCTTAGTCTATAAAATGTGTGTGTGGGGGGGGAAACGCTATTTGAAGTTCTCAGACCCAAAGTTGACATATTCACATTGTTTGTCCAACCAACAGCTGAAACCCCCAAAAGTGCAGTGATAAATGATAAAACAGAGAAAAGCAGCAGATCTTAGTTTAAGAGGCTGCAAACACTGCATGTTGGTTTGATGTGTTTGATATTTGATATGTATTAAACGATGAATCAAGCAGCAAAGATGCCGACGATAAATATTCTTTGTGATTAATCACATTAGCTGCGTGTGCTCCATGCTCCCTGCCACGTATTGCATGTTTTGACGAACACATAAGTGATTGTTAATGTCGGCAAGCCAGATCGCCTGTGGGGACATTAATCACACACACACACACACACACACACACACACACACACACACACACACACACACACGTTAGAATGTGTAAAAAAGCAGTTATTTGGATCTGATTGTTTTTTATTTCCTTACATTCTTGGCGTGGAGTGCCTATGAACCTCGTACTTGATATCATTGTATTTACTCCATGTCTGTTCATGTATGACTTTCCGTGTGTGTGTGTGTGTGTGTGTGTGTGTGTGTGTGTGTGTGTGTGTGTGTGTGTGTGTGTGTGTGTGTGTGTGTGTGTGTAGAGGGAGGTGTGGGTGGTTGGTCTTGCCAGTATTTCCTCAGATGTAATTTCCTGGCAGAATGGCCGCGGGGTTCCTTGTTGTGGAAAAGCTTGCGAACCTCTGGTGTAAATCCACTCTTTGGTTGCTCAAGAGCGTTGTGATAAAAGACAGAAGGAGGCGGTGAGTTCATCCTCGCTTGCCTCATCTCCCATCTTTCTTCCTGACTCGACTCTCAGGACCAAGTCCACTGACGCAGCTCGGTTTTCATCTTTCCGTCCGTTTATCTCTATCCCGTCTTTAAGTTTCTGTTTTCGTTTCTAATTTATTTATCTGTGTAACTGCTCGTCTGCTCTCTGTCTTTCATGCTCTTTTGAGCTCTTCGTACGCTCTCCCTCTCTGTTTCTGTAACTTACATCAGTAAAAGACGACTCGCGCTTCAATCATATTCTGTCTGTCGGCTCCAGCTTAGTAAAAGGCTGTTAGTCGGCCAAGCTGGGATCTTAAAGTTTTTTTTCTGCACCTCTCTGTCTCCTCCACTGGTCATGCGTGGGGCTGCTGCTGGTTGAGGAGGTGTGAGTGTTTTTGGCAGGGGGGACTGGGAGAAGCTGGAAGGCGTCAGTCATGACTCTCTGGGTGCACGCCTTTACAGCGTGAGGATGTTGGCTCATTTTCTTCTGGCTAACCATGAGAAACTTCAGAGGTCACACCCCCACGTCACTGAGCTGAGGGTGTACATGTGCGTATGGGAGGAGGGAATACATGTGTGTGTGTTGGGAGGGTGTCCTTCAGTCCAGTCCATCAGCTGGAAATATGATGTCTTATTTGCATGTTCACTCATATTACTGTTTATACAGTTTTATATGTTGTAGTGTTGAAGTTCTGTATGAGGAATTTTTATTCAGATTGGATGTTTAGATGGCTGTTTAGATTTCATTTGAAAGCATGAATTGTATTAACAATGGATGGTCTTTCAAATGATACGAAGTTAGACAGCAATAATTTTGATAATTGAGTAAACCTTTTGAGTCCTTTATCAAGCAAAATTGGGAAAAATTGTATTTTATTTGACTGTTGGTTGGACCAACCCACCACCAGCTGGGAGGTTTGGAAATTGAATTGGCTTTCCATATGTTTTTGCCACTTTCCAGACTAAACAATCAATTGACAAATTAATCTGATAATTGGTGCATAAGTCATAGTGAAAATTCTTAAGAAAATCAGACGTCGCAGTGTTAATGCTATAGGCTACATATTGTCTGACTGAATATATCGTTTAGAATTTAAAGCTCCACTCACAAATATTTTTCCATTAACAATGGATCATATGTTTAATGTAAAAGCTGCTGCTCGTAGCGGCAAACTGAAAGAATCACCGCTGAACTCTGCAGAGCTGCTCAGCGTTGTGTAGTGTCCTTCAGCTCATTGCTTTGGTTGGCTTACTGTCCCTGTTCTCGTCTCACCCAGCAGCCTTTTTCGGCTAACACTCCCTCAGGAGTTGGTGGAAAGCAAGAAATGATCATGAATATTGTACAGACATTTGTTTGTTGGCCAGACAAGTGAGATGTCAGTGTGTCAGTGTTTAATTAATGCAGCTTTAAATTTTAGCTTTAGCTGATCCCATCTTGCTTGTTATTTACACAAATTTCCTAATTTAACTTTGTATGTTTTCCATCATCTGATCCCGTTCATGTACATCAGTGTAATTTAATTCTTGTCTTGTTTTCGTTGTAAAGCCCTTTGTAATTGTGTTTAGAAAAGTGCTTTGTAAAGCTGCTATTATACTTTAAATGCTCATCATCACTGTCATATAAATACATTTTAACTTGTGAGTGCTTCGACCTTCACTGCTGTAGTAATTGTAGCTTGATGCTGGACGCTTGAAAATTAATTTTCAAAAGCACATCTTGTTTTTTCCTTTTCTCCTTAAGTGCTTCTTCTTGTATATCTATTTATCCATGTATATTCACAGCAGAACCCATTCTGAGCCGCAACTTTAGCCACTTAGCGCGCGCAGACACACACACACACACACACACAGGCTCAATCACACAGTCTGTCTTCAGCCCTTCCCCTGCACACAACACAGACAGACAATATTTAATCAGCGTAATTAATTCCATGCCCGCCACACTTGAAAAGAGAAAATCGGTAAAACAAATCGTCCCTGCACTCTTATTAGCTCTCAGAGAGGCTCGTGAAAGATGAGGCCATTAGGAGGATGCTCTGTTGTCGTATTCATCAAAGGGAGAGGCACCTGTACACACGCGTGTGTGAGAGCGCACAAGGGCTGATTATATAAACTCAGTAATCAGAGGTTGTTGTTTGAGGGCTTCCTCCACCAGACAGCGGGGCGACCATCTGTACGTTACATTTCAGAGACAAAAAGCGCGATGGAAGGGGAAACGGGGAAATGCTAATGCACAGATTGTTCTTTTGTCTCGGCCTGGTCCGTGCGGCGTCTCCTCCATGACTCTCTGCTCGCTGTCAGCAACCGTTAACGTGTACATCCTCGCTCTCATCCTCGCGGAAGTTGCTTTCATCCGCAGGCTGTAAGGACGGCTGCTCTGAAGTCAGTGAAAGCAATAAAAGCTCTTCGTCAAAACTTTGATATCATCATTGCACAGCACTTGTGTTGTGGTTTTCTTGTCCCGGCCTCCTCGCTCTCCTTGTCCTTAACAATATGGTGGCTTCATTGGCGCAGAGGGAGTGATCGACTTGAGGGTTCCACAGACCAACAAACCAGTCATCAGCAAAGAGCGGCATGCAGTCAGCGCCGCCACAGACTGTAATGTTTCAGATTTCAGCTGCCAGCTGCAGTTGCGTAAATGTGGAGGTTTGTGGGTACGAAATGATGTGAAGACATGCAGCAGGCCTAATAGCTTCACTTAGCTTCAGAGAAAGCTTGCTGGATGGATGGCCACACAGTGTGTGAAACCCTCTCTGTCCATGCCGCTCTGACATCGGAATCAGATGGAGGACATCTGACACTTTTTTTGTGGTGGTGAGAAAGCACTACTTCCACCCCTTTTAGGCGTGCAGCTGAGGGCAGTACCAAGAACGTCTCGGCCGAAAAGCTTCTCTGAAAGTGTGCACTTTTGTCCCCATTTGACCGATTGCTGGGCTCGGCCCCTCTGTGACGTTTGGTCGGGCTGTAACTCTTTTCTCCGGCTTGTCTTTGAAAGCCTCCGCTGTGCTCCTCTGGAAGCTTTGAGTTAAAGAGCAACACTTCCTCGCAAAAGAAAGCGTCTCCTGGGAAAACAGACATTTGTTCAATTTGTAGAGGAGCAAATGGAAAAGCTTTCATTAACTGGGTATAGATATTATCAGCATCGTCAAATCAAGTCAGTTTTATTTATACAGCCCAATATCACAAATCGCAATTTGCCTCTGGAGCTTTGCAGTCTGTGCTGCATGCTGTGCCACTGAATGAAAGGGAAAACTACCTGGATTCTTATTTTGAAGCCCAAAACCTCTAAAATGGAAGTATTACCCTCACACCAGCCCCTTCAGTAGTTGCAGCGTTTTTTCTCTGTGTGTTTTTTGCTTCATGTGCTTCCTGTTTAAACCTGGCCTCAGGTGTTTCAGCCACATTTTTGCTGCGATTTCCAGCGATGCCATTTCCACTCCAGACTTGTTTTCAGTAGCAAGCAAAAATGGCATTCTTTGCCTTTGGTACTGTTTGCTCAGCTCTGTCCCTCAACAACAGCCCCCTTCTTACAGCTGCATAACCGTACTGTGTGTGTGTGTGTGTGTGTGTGTGTGTGTGTGTGTGTGTGTGTGTGTGTGTGTGTGTGTGTATCTATCTGCTCTTGTGACGAGATAAAAACACACAGCAAACACATTTTTACTACCTCTGTCCTGTTTTCATACCTCCCCATCCTGTGTGCTGCTCTGTGTGTTTTCCTCCACCTTCAGTGCTTTTACTTTGTGTAGTGGGTGTGCAATTATCAGCCGAGATCAATGGTGGCCTTGTCCTTTTAGCTTTTGAAGCTGACAGTCTGTCGTATTTTGTCACTGCGCTGTTCCACACCTGTCTTTTATTGGCTTTCTGTGTGTGTTTGTACCATGGTTGTTGTCCACATTTGGCCCCTGTCCACGTCTCAGAGAGAGGCTGGACTTGAAAGAGGAGGCAGAGGCTTGCAGATTGGACTATTATGTCCTCGTTTGGTTGCAATTGCCTAACAAATGTTGGGGAGAAAGGAGAGAAATGGGAGGGGGGGCAGTATTTATAATTCAAAACAGACCAAACTCTGTCTCATGATGAGGTTGTTAACTTCATATGCACCAGATTTCTTTGATTTTTTTTTTCATCAAACATAAGCTCATAACTCATCCCACATGATTAAGTGAGGCATTTCCATAAAAAGTAAAGCGGTGCCCGTGGCGTGGAACGCGACAGGAGGGGAAATCCTGGATGATTTAAGTGGGGGAGGAAAGAAGTGACAGGTAGCATTGTTTAAAAAAAAAAAAACATGGTCAATCTCATGGGGATATTCCTGTTTGTAGAAGCTGTGATCCTTCCTGTGTTTCTTCACGAGTCACGTGGAGAGCGACGTTCTCTTGAACTTGAAGAAGCAGCAGTCTTGCCTCAGATTAGAACTTCAAACCTGTCCTCACTCCACTGACCCCAGGCCCATTTTCCTTCCTCCTTTTTTTAACTTTGTGAGGGGAAAGCAGCATTACTCTGTTCATCTCTGTGCTTCTATTGATTACTTGATGGTTGGATAGAACTCATTCAAGCAGAACCCCATTCGAGGCGTGTGTCTAGATGTGTGTGTCTTCTGTCCCCTTTTTTTATTCGCTGCGAGCGATTCTGAAGGAGCCCTGAACGCTTAAAGGGGTAGTGCAAGTTTTTGACATATGGCAGGATGACCTGTGGAGCAAGTCTGCAGCTTTTCAGACAGAAAGGAACAGCAGCACATGGGGCCAGCGAACAAAAACATTTCAGACCACAACACATTTATCCACAAATCCATCCAAACCGTCATATCGGATGATAGATCCTAATCCTAATCTAACAGAGTTTGTTAAACATGGCTTTGTATTCAAATCATTCTTCTTTTCATGCTGACGGTAGATTAGAGGATTGATTCCACTTTCATGGCGTATGTTAAATAATATGAAGCGAGCAGCCAGTTAGCTTAGCCTAGCATGAATCTGGAACTATAGCTCTGTACAAAGCATCTCTGAACTTTATGATCGAGATCCGACATGTTGATAAGAGGAATTTGTCCAGAGCCAGCCCAGCGGCTTCCTTAATGCTAAGCTAACCAGCTGCTGACCGTAGCTTCATGTTAGCCCACAGACAGCCTTCTCATCAAACTTGTGGCGAGACAGCAAAATGTCAAACTATGAGTGTCTGTGATCTTTCGAGCAGATGCAGAGACCGGACCATAACATTGAAAAGATCTGGGATTTTCACAACCAGTTAGATCAGATTTGACCTTTTACACTAGCGCGATCATCTGCTGTGAGTTTCTGGGTTAGATCTGTGTGGCAGAGTGGAACCAGTTTTGTTGATACTGTGGCTTGTACACATTACAGACATACACAGCATAAATACCGAGCACAGTATTAGGTATGGCAACATAATGGAAAGAAAATGCTTTAAAGAAGTAATGGGTTTATTATTATTATTATTATTATTTTTTTAATTCCCTGTCTGTCGCATTTTGGACACAGCTCTGCAGCACTTTCCCCAGAATGCGGCCCTTTGTGTTAGCTGGCCCTGATCGTTTCATGATCTCAGTGCTGATGCTTTCCATCTTTCTTTTGAATGCGGTGAATTTGGTGCTTTATTGTGTTGCCCATCTCCACTTGAAATGGCCAGTCATAGATCACAGACATCAGGCACTGATAGTCATCACTCCTCTTTTGAATACACACACACACACACACAGTTGTGTATTGCAGCGAGTGCCTGTATCCCATGTGCTTTTCCAATCTCAGCAGCACTCAAAGCCCCTCTCAACAACAGTGCTATTACTGCCAACAAGACAGACGAGGGCCCATAGGAGTCCATTGTGTGTGAGACATCCATTATAGTTGGATTAGAAACTATTTCCATACATTTGCTTGACTTTGATCTGAGGAAATTGGAGTCAACAACCATGATGCATGTGTGTTTTTTTTCTTCCTTTTGCACGTGTGCATCTTATTATTGTCCTGGCTCGCAGATGTGCTCTCTCCCTTCATATCTCTGTTAAGTTCCCTCAGATGAAATCACTTTCTGTCCAGTGTATTTAACAGTTAATATGTGATTCATCAGCACCTCTTCCAGAGATCTTCTCTGATTGTTAAGGTTTGTCTCCCCCTGGTCATCTTGCGCATTTCATTGCCCCCCCCCCCAAATGTGTGGATAAGGTTTTAAAGGAAGGCACTTAATGCTAAAACTCTGAATAATTATATCACTTAGAGACCAAGTCCCCTATTATGGTGATTCACACTGTCAGTGTGCATTAGCAAATGGGCCAGGGCCTCCTGTGTGGCTGAATTATTCTGAGTGAGTTTGCTGTTTGAATCTGAAATGTGACCAGCACACCACTCTTTAACCCCCTAAAGGTCCTAAAAAGTCTTAACTGCTTCCATTTTCCTTTGTGCCAGTAGTCAGTCCCACTTAATCAGTCTGTCCCTACAGCTATTTTTCTGTACAGCTGCAGCTGTTCTACAAACCTTTGAAATATGGGATAATCAAGTGAAATCCCCTTAAAGAACTGAGGAGTACTGCGTTCAGCTAAACCTGGTAATGTTCATGAAAATGAAAGCACAAATAGTCAAACTCATATCCAGTCAACCATAATGAAGACCGGTATGTTGGACCGGTAGCATCTCTTTGCTTTCTGCAGAGTGGTGGCACACAGATATTTAAAGGCACAATCCTTAAACCAAATACGACCGTGCTCGCTGTAGTCATGTGCACACGTGTGGGTTTACTGCTGTTATTTTGGGTACGCTAATGTTCAGTTTTCCTCCAAATAAAGTGCTTCACATAATCTAGCCAAACTAAGATTCTTTGCAACCTGTGCAACACGTCAATGTTGAATTTCTTCCTTCATCTGACTGTTTTTGCACCATTTCCTGCAAATGCAGAACAATACAGAAAAACAGAAAGCATCAGTACCTTTATTACAATTCTGACTACATGTGTTCATATCCAGCCTTCCCCTCACTGTGACTCACCTATCTGATCTGTAAGAGGTCATGTTGCTGCATTGATGGCCTCTCTTCCTGTATGAACAAGCAGGACACATACGTAATTGTATCAGGTTGGAGTGCAGGAGTTGCCTCAGCAGCACTTATTAATTGAACACTGCATTAAAGTGAATCACCCCACTTTACCTTTTTCTCTCTCTCCACTCTTTCTGTCTGGTCTCTTCTGTACAATATTCTGCAGAATTTTCCACAATTTCCTTCCTTCTTTCTCTGCTTGTCTGCCCGCCTCCCTCTCTGCTTTATCTCCCTGCCTGCTAATAACAGCACTCTGTGTGGGTTTCTTTAGTGGAAGGCCTGCTATGGCCCATTAGGCCACAGCCTCACCGGCAAATGAATGGCAAGACTGACTGCAGAGGGAGGAGGAGGAGGACAGGAGGCGAGGATGAAAAAGGGCTGAGGCAGGGATGGGATGGGTGGGAGAAGAACAGAGGTGGGGGAGAGGGACGGGGACAGAGGAGAGGGAGAAGAGGGTGTGAAGGAAGGAAGGAGGAAGATGAGAGCTGAAAGGCAAATGTAGAGGTACATAACCAACCTGTCACCTCTGGCTCTCCCTTCCCCCTTCACACACACACTCACACACACTCTGCAGTCACAAAAAAAGCCAAAGGGGAGGGAGGGACCTCATTAGGCTCTCAGCAGTCCATCACACACAGGGAGAGAGAGAGAGAGGGAGAGAGACGACTGAGCTCTATGGTGGGGGAGGGGGATGCCCTGAGAAAAGAAGGGAGCAGAGGGAGGAATGAAACTGAATTGATAGAAGCAGTCAAGTGCAGCAACACACACACACACAGAAGGGGACACAAGACATGAAGAGGACAGGACAAGCTCCCACCACCCGTACACACACGCACACGCACACACACACACACACACACACACACACACACACACAGGCTCTATGCAACATGATTAATGTGGTCAACAGCCGTGAGGATCAGTCTGGTCGAGACCTCTCACCCTTTTACACACACACACACACACACACACACACACACACACACACACACACACACACACAAATGTTGCCCTCCTCCTCTTTAAATGTCTCGGTGCCCTTTTCTCACCCGTCTGTTCACACACCCTCCTCACCCCTCTTCTCTCTTCGCACCCAAACAAAGATGGAGGAGACAATGTTCCAGCAGATAGAAGCCTGGTATCCATTGCATTCTGTTTCAAAGGCCCTATTATGTACAAAATTAGAAAAACTAAGTGGGCACAGCAGGTGTTGATTGCTCAGGGTTTTGTTTTTTCTTAATTTTGTGACAGTCACATGAGGAGGAACATGTTTTGTCAGCTGTTGAACTGGTCGAGGGCATAATGTGCTGATTGGGAAAAGTAGCATTTGACTTGAGACGTGTCCAGAGCAGTGAAGCACTGCAGCACGTCCTTTGACCTGCCTGCAAACAGCTTTAAATAATGACTGGCTGGCTTCTGCCTTCTGTCATGAGCTGCAGAACATCGTCCTGGGCCTGAATACTTTATGAAGTTGCACTTACCAGTTCAGAGAGCAACGGGAACATGACGAGTACTTTTGTGTTTTTTTTTCTTTCATAAAAAAAGTATTACATTTTGATATTCTTTGTTCTTTATTTGGATCCCCATTAGCTTCCACAGAGTGGATGGTAGTCTTCCTGGGCTCCAAACAAAAAGAAATGACAATTAAAAAAAGACTATTTAAAATCACACAGTATCAGTAAGACAAGAAAATGCAATATAAGCCAAATATCCATCCATCCATTTTCTATACCGACTATCCCTTTCGGGGTTGCAGGGGGGCTGGAGCCTATCCCAGCTGTAAACGGGCAAGAGGCGGGGTACACCCTGGACTGGTCGCCAGTCGATTGCAGGGCAACATACATAGACAAACAACCACTGACGCTCACACTCACACCTAAGGACAATTTTAAGTCACCAGTTAACCTAATGAGCATGTTTTTGGTCTGTGGGAGGAAGCCAGAGTGCCCGGAGAGAACCCACGCATGCACGGGAAGAACATGCAAACTTCACACAGAAAGGCCCCGCCCGAACCAGGGATCGAACTTGCTGTGAGGCACCCGCACTACCTGCTGCACCACCGTGCCGCCCTATAAGCCAAATATGAAGATCAAGTGACATGACACGTGAGACCACTAGCAGATACAAACACATGGCACCAAAAAATAGTCCCAACCCTTCCAAAGCAGCAACAGCAAGATACTATCTATGTAAAATTAGCAGAAGCTCCAAAGAATAGAAAAAGTGGGCCAGCTGACCCACAAATGCCTTCATGTATTATTGTTAAGAGCACAAGAGTTCTTCATAGAACTTCTTCTAATTGATGAAGCCCCTTGCCAAACACCAGTTCCTGGACTCTGCTTCAGCCTGAGCAGACACATTAGCAGAGAGACAAAATCAGAGCTGTGTACAGCTGTAAATAAATTTCCACAGATACGTAATGAACAAATGGACCCTGGGTAAAAACCCTCCTGCTAATGCAGCTGTTTGAAACATTACCTTTGTAAGATGGCCTCAAGACGCTTGAACCCAAACCACTTAAACTGTCAGTTCAGATGAGGCCAGTAAACTGTCCATCACTGGAAGCACATAATAGGTTACTAAATGTCCACTTTAGGGCTGTGAATTATTTCCTGTTCCTTTGCTGTCTGCTTCAGTGTGTGTGTGCGTGTGTGTGTGTGTCCAAGCGTGGGCATATATCAGGGAATACAGGGTTTCTAGTAGTTGTCATGCTGTAATAGGATTAGGTGCCTTACACCATAGGACTATTGTAGTGCGTGTGTGTGTGTGCAAAGGTGGTCCATTGGTGGAGCTTTGTCTCTGGGGGTCTTGCTCTGTCCTGTAAACGTAGGGTGTGTGTGTTGCATGTGTTCAGAAATGCTTGGCGTTGCGTTAAACTTTACTGAAATGCAGATTTCTTTGCAGAAATCATTTGTTAGGCGTATTGTTTTGTCAGATTTGGTGTGCTGGAAGGGAGTGTGTAAACGCTGCTGGTTGAAAGATGTGTTTTTCTCTTCATACTTTCTGTTTTTTTTGGCTTGTTTGTTTTTGGCTTTACTTTGTCCTGACCTTGATGGAGACGGTGTTGAATGCAGAAAAAGATCCAACATCCCATCTGAAATTCTCCTCCCCTTCGCCTTCCCCCTCTTTAACTCTCTGTGCCTGTCTCTAACACACACACACACACACACACACACACACACCATGTATGTTCCATTCTTTTTTGATTTTAAAGTCTAATTTTCACCTAGTTAAATTTTGCCTCAAAAAAGGGAGCTTGTGGCACGCTAAGCACTTTTTCTGCCATGCCAGCAGAAACCAAATCTTTGTGTGTGTGTGTGTGTGTGTGTGTGTGTGTGTGTGTGTGTGTGTGTGTGTGTGTGTGAGGGTGTGTGTGTGTGTGTGTGTGTGTGTGTATACATACTGTGTGTGTATGCGTGTGTAAATCGGCGTTCAAAGTGTTGTGAGTTATCAGTGGGATGAAACAGCATTGCTGTAACAATAGGATTAAAGCTGCACTTATGAAAGAAGCAATTAAATGCTATCTTATCTCATCTGCTTCCAACACCAAAAAGCACTTTCATATTTTCAAGTTTCTCCTCTTCCTCTTCTCTGGAGGCATCTGCAGGTTCCCAGCAGACTGCTGATTGGTGGACGGCCGAACCGTCCTTTCGTCCGATTGGTTGGTTGAATTAGTCTTAGGTGAATGTGCCACGCAACTTTTTGCCCACTTTATTCCTTTTTCTGCAGCGCTGCTGAAGATGATTATGACATTTTCTCAGAAGCATGTGTGTGTTTTGCAGCACTCGTGCTTCCTGGTGTTTGTGAAGCTGTCCAATGGGAACAGACTTAAGTACAGAGGGAGCTGATGTCAGAAAGGGATCCTAAAAGTGACATGGAGAAATAAAAAAACATCGACTTGATTATTATTTAACTGTCTTAATGTTACTTGTTTGGTTGGTTGATTAAAATAAAGTTTAGAAATAGTTTTGCTCAGCTGGTTGTGCTCCTGCTGCTGTCTCAGTATGTTCTGATGGTGAGGTAACAAAGGGGCTCAGTTCAGGGCTGCTTAAAGCCACGTTATGCAACAGTAGACAGACAGTACTCTTCACCGTACTCGCTCTTACCTCTCCTCCCCTCTGCCTTTCCCACTTTTGCAACGAAAAAAGTCGCTAACAGGCATATTCATGGCTATTACCTTTAATCATCTTTCAGCTCTTCATCCAGAGTGGCCGGGTGGAGAAGAGGGAGGATGAGAGAAAAGCAAAGAGACGTAGCGGTGGGAGGGGGGGTGGCTGTGTGATTGAAGAAGGTTTGTCAGGATAATTCTCTCTGATTGGAGTCTGTGTCTCCTCTCTCTCTTGTCGTGAGCATCAGAGCCGCTACTTAACCTTGACTTGGTCAATTTGTCCTCCGTGTTATCCTCCTCTCCTTCCCTCCCCTCCTGCTTCTGTGCATCGGTTCCTGAGTCCGACATCCGATGGTCTGACTTGGCGAGGAAGGTGGCGTCACCCCCGCTGTGGGCATTTTGGCCACTCTTTGCTCCTTACAGTTTGGATTTAAGATTCAATTTAGGAGCTCAGGTAAGGCAGTGAATCATTTTTAATCAGCGAAACTCATCATAGGGATAACAAAGTGTGTGCTGCAGAGTGTGCTCCATCACGCTGAATGTGATGACTGGGTTTACTGGAGAAGCTGCGTGCACCCAGCAGCTGATTGCAGTGTTTTCAGCACAAGCCTCTTTGCAGTTGGAGCGTCTCCCAGGGCCGTGCAGATTGTGTTTCACTGACCTGACCTGGCTGCTCTGCAGCTGGTGGGCCTTTGGTGAAAGAGGTTGCTAAATTGAGTTTGAATCCAGCTGTTTTAGCCTTTGAATATGGAATTGTTTGAGCTTTTTTTGGCGTAAATATGTGAGGCTAACTGGGTGTCTCCGTTGTTGCGCCTCATTTAGAAGTTATCATGAACCAGTGATTGATAATATTTTGGTGCTCACCAACTCAGGAGGGAAATATTTGGCTCTTCACTAGCAAGGTGCTAACTTTACAGTGGGTTTACAAGAATACTCTACTGCTGCTGCTGGAAACACACTTTATGACAGCACTGAGACTGAACCAAGACAGTAAAAGTTGTGGGCCAGAAAACCAAAATGGTGAGTTAAAGATTGCTTGAGAAGAGCTCTCTGTGCAGCTGCAGAGCTTTACAGTCGGGCTCTCTCTAATTCTCTCTGGGTTCAGCACTGCCAGCAGCCTCTTTCACATTACTCATAGTCATTTGATCCATTGTTAATATAAAGATATCATTTAGTGCAGCTTTAATGCAGCATGGACACTGAAGCGAAAATGCACTTGACAAACTTTGGCTATAATGCGAAATTAGACTCAAATTTTCAATCGTTTTGCATGCTTGTGTACAGTTTGGTCCACCATTCATAAGTGGGATCCATTACCGTGTGCAGTGGCTGTTCTGAGTGCAGCGAGCAGACGTTCCCTGGCTTTTAGGGTCATGAGACAGAGAGCAGCAGAGGCCCTACAGTAACAGATGCCTGCTCACATTCACGACTGTTCGCTGCCTCCCCCATGGCTGCCACAGAGTCCAGATATCAGCTCGTACACGCAGCACACAACATGCACTCAAACACACATCGCTCTGTGGATTTCATACAGCCCCGATACTGTTCCCATACACACTACACTGGCAGTATTTAACTCCACACATGCACACACACACACTGCATACACTTACTGACCCCGGCCTGCATCCCCAGGGGGGTTGCCATGCTATTTAACCACTGCTTTTGTTGCAGGGGTCTATAGCCGAGCCAGGCACACCTTTTAACTTACAAAGACCATTTCAGTTGGAAGCCAGTGGTTACCGAGGCCTGGGGCCACTGTGTGTGTGTTTCATGGTGGGAAAACTAAAAGACTATGATCGGACCCTCCTCAATTATCCAGTTCCTGCTCTTTTCTTTTTCTTTTCCCCCTCCTTCTCTCCACCTTTCTATTCAACCTAAACTCATTCCAGACAAACGGCCTTTAGCTTTGCCTCTTGCAGCGTCCGGCTCGTCTCCCTCAGAGCTGAGCTTTTACTGTCGCCTGAAGAATTGTGTGAATCAACAAATAAAAATAAAAGCAGCCCACTGTGGTGTTTTGAAATGGGGTCGCTATGCGTGCCAGTTAGGAGAACCTTTGGTAGCTTGACTCACTGGATTGAATCTCTGAGGTGAAACCGGGCCCTGGTTTCAGTGTGTTGCCAGGTGACAGATTCAGCCGGCTCAGTGGACTGCATGTAACGGTAGATGAGTGGTAAGTAGAAGGCTGAAGAATGCTTTTGATATCAAATACCACAAAGCCAAGAAAGAGTCATTTTTCCAAAAGCCAAGAAAGGCCAGGCTCGCCAGGACCAGCTCCAAATGCTGCCGGCACTCACTGAAAACCTGTTAATTTATTATTATGGGAAGCTCTATTTCCCATGGCAACAGGACACAGAGATTGAATCTCGTAAATGATGTAAAATCTTTTGAAATCTGGAGGTGCAGCCCTCCTGGCCGCTCGGTTTGAAGACCAGAGGCTGACATCATCACGTGTGAGGATCCGAGTCTGGAAGAACTCCAACTTAAAACTGGTTGAATTTATTTAGAGTCTGATTGCTTGGAGATTGTTCAAGCTTTTTCTGAACTCTTTTGTTAAAAAAACAAAACAAAAGTGCTCTATTAAAGAAATTCTAAATTCAATGAATTTACATGCACTTCAGCAATTTGACAGTAATCAGATTAAGGCAACACTCAGACTGTTATGTAAAGGCCCTGGTCGGATTAGTTTAGCACATGATCAGCATTAACGTAACTTGAGTAATGCTCAGTTTTTTACTTGCTAATTACAAATCACTAATTTATATTATTATAATAGCAATTTTGAGGCATCAAGCAGAATGGCCTTTTTTTGTTCTTATCAACGTAGTTTGTGGCAGGAGGCAGTTCTGCCTGCCCAACAGCTAACAGCACACGGACAAAATTAGCAACCAGCTAAAGTGGAACATGTAGCGGCTAAAGAGCCAGATGTTTCCTTCAGAAGTTGCTGGAAACAGAGCTAAAAGGAGAGCAAATATTGGACTTTTGAATATGTTTTCTGTTTATGGAGCGTATGAAAACTGGTTGATGCATAGACTAAAAAACAAATTATTCAGAGTAATCTAATGGTATCTTGTATGCAAATGTAGCAAAAGTGCATCTACATATAAGTCACCCAGAATGCTAAACACCATGTAATGGATCATGAATATTTTCTTTCTTCCTTTTGGCTTCTTTCTGTCTTTGTAGTCCCGTCTGTGTCATGGCTGTCTGCTAACTTTGGGGGGAGTTCCCCCATTCGTCTGTCTCTTCTCCCTCAGGTCCTTGTACTGAAAGGAACTCTTCTTTTGTCATAAATACTGTGTGTGTGTGTGTGTGTGTGTGTGTGTGTGTGTGTGTGTGTGTGTGTGTGTGTGCGTGTGTGTGCGTGTGTGTGCGTGTGCGTTTGCGTGTGCACGGGTTGCCGTGACATTTCTATTGAGCTCAAAGCAAAGACAGGGAGTGTTTCGGACACTAGAAGATCTCAGTGTCTGAATGTGTCACTCTTTCACACTCCACACACTCCATGATCCTGCCTCACCCCCGAGCTTGAAAACTTAGAGCCTCTCTTTGTGCTACATCTCGCTGGTCCGTCATTGTGTGGGATTTCATTCCTAGCTAATGATCACTGCATTGACTTCCTATCATAGAAACACAGTCAATGGGCTTTTTTTCTAGAAAAAAAACAACAAGATATTTGAGCTGCAAACAGGGCTAGGTTTGCAGCCATGCACACACACACACACACACTCGCACAAACAACCCTGAGTATGTATTCTCGGCAGCGATCGGACGTTTGTTCCCTGTGGGTTTAAAGTGAGACCTGGCTGGTTTGGTGTCAGAGGAAAGGTATTTTCATTCAGGCGGGGGCAGGGGAAGGTGTGGAGTGTTTGCATGAACACACACTCAACTCTGGTCAGTCAGTTTGTGTGTTAGCGTGCATGTGTGCATCTTTTTTTGATCATTGCACAAGAAAGGAAAACAATAACAAGTATTTCTTTTAGTATCTGCAGCCTTGTTAAGGGCTTGCTTTCACCAGCCTCATTTTCATTTTCACTCTCTTCTGATTTTTCTTAGTCAACAGCTGATTGGGCTGAAAGTCTGTTGAACTGGGTGCGCGTTTGTATTCAGTTATGCTGCCTTTAAGTGTCAATGTCTGTTAACGTGTGGGGGGCTCCTACAACCTTCAAATGAAGGTGCCGACAGAAAGCCCATGGTGTCAGTGTGTGTAGCCATTTAGTTGAGGCTCTTACCCGGGCAGACCTATAATGGTGTTTCTAGTTTGTTACTGTCAAATAAAGTGTTTACATGGTCTTACTTCTGTTTGAAATTAGGAGAGAAAACTACATATGCACATTCAGAGAATCCTCCCAGTGTTTACTGCTAATGTGAGCGAGAGCAGGCCGTGCCTGTGAGCTCGCTGGCCGCCATGCAGGGCCGTCGCCGAGCACTCCGCACCGTCTTTCCAAGCTCTATTCATTAATTCATTTCTTATTGGGACAGAGATAACAGGATTAGTGCTCCAAGCATCCAGGAGTCAGCAGGGAGGGAGGGAGACCCTTTAACCCTCTTCCCTCCTGCAGACAATGGCTGTGTGTGCGCGTGTGTGTAACTGTGTGACTGTGATTGTGTGGGTGTGTGTTTGTGTCCTTGCCAGATGGGACCAGTGCTTCTTCCAACTAAGAAAATCAGCAACACACACATACACACACAGAAACACACACGCCACATTCTCGAGCTCTCGTCCTCCTTCTGGTTTGTGTCCAATCATCCACTTCTCTCTTTTGTCGACTGGCTTCCAGCAGGGCTGTGTTGACAAAGCCAAATATCACAGCGTTTTTGACCAAACGCTGTCCTTCATATTGTTGATACTACGATGATATGAATGCATTGCAAGTACAAATTTTAAGGCATCTTTTTAATAACCATGTTTTACTGCCGTTATCCCATGATCATTCATACGAGAAGTAAAAAAAAGCTAGCTAAAGTTAGTAAAGCGTATCCTAGCGTCTCAGTCATCTTATGATCCTACATGCTGCTCTTTCTTAAAACGCTGTGTCAGAGCAGGTCATCGCACCACCGCTCTGTCTCCCTTTTTGATCTTCACTTTGCTCTCCATCGCTCCTCTTTTACAGCAGCGCCTCCTCCCCTTCTTACTCATCCTCCTCCTCCTCCTCTTCCCTCCCACCCTCCCTCTGTTGAGACAGAGTCTATTGCCTCCTCTCACTGTTACTGTGGAGAAACCGGCAGCATGCGTCCCAGGAATGCAAGCAGACACACATTCCCACGCACGCACACACACTCGCTCTCAACCACCCGGTGCCCTGCCAGCTTTGCGGGTCATTGTATTTGGCACGTGGCCACTATCTCTCCTACTTTGCGCATACATACACACACACACACACACACAAAACACACACTCGCCCCTTGCCTGACTCCTGGTTTGGCAGACAGCTCCTGCTGAGTAAGGAGGCCCTCGCTCTCTTTCTTTCTTCCTCACTCGCTCTCTCTTTTTGTACCTCTAGTTCCTTTTCAGACCAGCCTTCTCTCCGTCTGTGTTCCCTTTCTGTCCGCACAGTCGTCTCATTTCACCTCTTCCCACATATTTAACACGTCCTCAACCTGCAGAGGAGTAAGCAAACCAAAGGCACTCCCATTTTCACCCATTTTCCTGACGCCAGCACCCGTCCTATCAAATCCTTCCAAAGGGTTTACTGTCAGCCGTATTGCAGCATCGCTAAGCCACACCGCATGCTTTTGAATTGACACGTCGTAACTGGATGCGAAGATTTACCTTTGGCCATTAGTCATGTCTTTATTCTCCTGCTGGCTGTAATGTCTCAACAGCTAAGAATTAGAGGTGGGGCATCGGGGATTCACGCAGCTACATTTAGCCTTAAGGTATAGACAATGTTTCACAATGGCGGGTAGTGTATGGCCAGGCTTGTCCAATCCCCCTCATAGTGACTCATTCACTACAGATGTTGGCTGCTGCAAAAACAAGAGAACAACTACATGAACTGGGGTGAAACCTTGAATATACACTGACTGCTTATGCTCAGATTTAGCAACACTTTGGTTACTTACTTACTTTGGTTACTGTGTCACAACTTTGACCATTGTTCGAACTCATGCACGCCAAGCACACTGGCTGTTCATTAAGGGATATGTACATTGAATGACGTCTGAGTCACTGGGACAAGCGTTAAGCTGTTTGCTTACTGTAAACCGTACAATGACTACTGTTCTGTAAGCCATATAGATAATAACAGTATTTAGAGCCTAGTAAAAAAAAAAAAAAAAAAAAAAGTGTGGCAGGCAGTGTGTTCTTTACAACCACGCTGTCCTGTCTGAGATGATTGTGCTTACACTCTTGGAGAGGTTGGCCCTGGTATGAGAAATATGGTCAAACTCCCTCCAGCTCATTCTTTAGCACATTTGGAGTGTGGGAGGACAAATATTTTAGGGCTGTCTTTCAAGAAACCTTGATGTCTGTCTTTTTTTTTTGCTTCATATTCCATGATTAGAGGTTATTTTTCTATTGGGACGATGCTAACAAAGTCAACTGGTAGCATATAGATGTTATTCTAAATTGCCTAAAGGTGCTTTGGACCTAGACAATCTTCTCTCCTCTCTTATCAAGCCTTGAACTGGACATCTAAAGGTCTGATGTACCTGCAAATCTAATTCTTGTTTATTGAACACTCAGTCAAGCCCAGTTGTGTAACACTGAACCCCTTATAGTGGTTTTGGTCTTATTTCTAACAGCTCTTACTGTTTCCTTCACAGATACTAGTGGAGATTTAGACTAGAGATCAATGGTGTTTGCACTGGTCTGTGCACTCTTCCACCCAAAGCCAAAAACATCTGCAATTGCACAAATTACAGCTGGTACCACTGCTGAGGCTGAGTCTGCAGTTGCACTGATTGTCCGTGGCGCCGTGCTGGTGATTGGCGTGTGATCTGTGCGGTCATCAGTTTTAATCAGCAGCTGATCACACAACAATCTTCTTTTGTTTAGGAACAATGTGTTTGATAATGCTTTATCTGCTTCTCAGTGGGTGGCAGTTCGGAGTTCCAGGAAATATGTAAGACAAACATTGTGCGTGTATAGTATGCTGATTAAGCTGTGGCAACCATGTCTCATTGATTCTTTTCTGGGAGTGCCACACTGTCATGATGTATGTAGCCCACATTTCAAAATAAAGATACTGTTATGGACTCATAACAGTATGGCTTCATGGCCACAGTGGAGTTGCTGAGACCATACTGAAGCCATAACACTGATACACAGCCTGGAGTGAGGAAGCTGTAAGAAATGATAATAGCAAGTGAAATTGACGTGTCCTTATAGTTACATACGCATTAGTAAATCCATTTCACAGCGATCACGAGACGAGGATTTGTCAGAAGATGGATTGCGATAATAGAAAGTGTTTGCATTATTGAGTGGTGTTCATCCTTCATTAAGCTGGAACTTGTCTGGCCCTGACTCACAAGTTCAAATTAGTTTTCTGAGCCCATAAACACTTAACTACCCAGCACTACACTTGAGGTAAAAGCCTGTCCCAAATATTGGTCCAGCTCACTCCACAGGCGCCAGCTGAGCCTCGTTCAAGTTCCTCTGTGTTTCTTTTCCCACTCTTGTTTCCAAGATGAAAAGAGGATCCTGTTGTGTTTGTGTGCCGTAGCCTGGCGCTGCCTCTTTTCACTGGGATCTGATGAACAGAACTTGTTTTAAGTGTCTCGCCTCTCCAGAGCTACACTTTTCTTTAAATGTACCTGAGAAGAGAGGCTGAAATGTGCGTGTGTGTATACATCTGTGTGTCTTTACGTCCGCATGTGTATGTGTGTGTGTTTCATTGTCATACCAAGGACGAGCGGGCTTGTCCCGTGCCAAGTGGTGCCAAGCCAGCTGGCTGTCGCTCATGCTTTTGTTTTGCGCTATGCTCTGTATTCAGCCCACGACACACATTGTTGTGAAGAGCCTTTCGCTCGCTCTCCCTCCCTCATCCCCTTTTGTGTGTGTGTGTGTGTGTGTGTGTGTGTGTGTGTGTGTGTGTGTGTGTGTGTGTGTGTGTGTGTGTGTATGTGTTTGTCTTTATGGCACTGACCTTGATGTGGGGAGAAAACTAGTAACACGAGTGGGCCAATAGAGAGCAATAGAGAGAATTAGAAATTAAATGCTGCTACATGTAAGTATCTACTTAGTATTCACTTTAGTTTGACTTTGGACGTACAGTAACCCTGGTTTTCATCTGTTGTTACACCAAAGAGGTGAAGGGCCGCAGCTTGGCGTCATACTGAGAACCTGCTCATGACTACTGCTGCCTCACATCTCATGTGGGACTGGAAATATTGTCAAAATGGTCACTTAATACAATTCATACAATTCATCTGTCAAGTTGAAGTTTGTTCTTCTCTAAATAAGTTAATGCTACATTCAATAGCAACTAATTTTGGTTGGGAAGATCCTGCCTTTTCTTGACTGGATTTCCTGACTCATAGGGCTAAATCACAGAAGCTTGGTGAGGTTTGGATTACTTGCAGGGCTGGTCAGTAAACTACTGTTGCTGGTGAGTTAACAGCTAACTCAGTCAGCCGTCAGTCACAATAGCTGCCTGGACTTCTTTCTATTTTGTCCATACTTGGCTGTTTGCTTCCCTTTTTTTCCTCTCTCAGCTCGCTAGCTCGCTAACTGAGAGCAAGCGTGGCCACGTGGCTGCTCACAGAACGAGTTCCCAGTTTATTCAGAAGAGGAATTTGTACCATTGACTGCTGTCTCTTAGCCGTCTGCTAATCATTTCCCTTTTGTTAATATTACAACAGAGAAGGTTAGAAAAAGTGGATGATGACGCAGAGCTAATAAGCAATGAGAGCCTCCATCGCTCCTCAAACGTCAGCACGGTCAAGACAGGTTGCTGCTGTTTAAGAGTGCACATTTGCATATCAAAGTTCACCAAGGCTGAAGGTTTAGATATGTTATTCTCCCGCTCATCATGGTGAGTCCACTGGAATTCATTGATTCATTCACCCTTTAAATGCCGGTGGGACCAGGCCCTCAAACTCTGCCGGCCTTGAACGAGTCAGGAATGAGTATCAACCATTGTTGCGTATGACAGAGGGAGTTTACGATCACTTGTCCTTTGTTAAACCCCGTGTGTGATAGACAGGTAGATCCTCTTTGTTATGTAACTGTCATATTTTGGAAGCCTTTTCACTGAAAGCTTTGGCAGCTCCACTTCAACATTCATGCCAGAGAAACAGACCGACTTGACTGACTTGAAGTCACTGGCAGATAGTGTCTCAAAAGAAGTTGATTGGCTGGTTCTCCCCTGTGGTGACCCATGAGAGGATATGTTTTAAGAGTCTATTCATGAATATTCACGAACAGAATCCAACCCCTCAGCCCCCTTCACTCCTCCCCACCTCCTGCTGCCTCATGTGTCCAAAGCTGTTTTAAAATCTACATAATTTGGGTTGAAGTGCCTTTCAAATGGCCTTCCCTGTTCCGACACTTTCCGGAAACAAGGGAGAGACACACTTATTAATCAGGCTCCCATTGTGGGTGGGACAGTGTGTGTGTGTGTGTGTGTGTGTGTGTGTGTGTGTGTGTGTGTGTGTCTGGGTGTTTGTGTGACTGAGACAGACCAGCAGAGATAGGTGGCTGGAGAGGAAAACCCACAGCAGTGAGGAGGAGAGACAGAAGAGACAGAAAGTTGTGCAGATGGAGTGTGTGAGAGAGTCATGCTGCATTCACATTGTGGTTTACAAAAGCTAAACTGGTTGGCATGGCGAGATGTTGATCAGCTGCAGCGGCAGCCATTGTGGTTTTGCAAAACAAGATGTTCAACAATTTGATTTACATCTGTGCAGTCACAGGCATTCTCAAACATGTCTCACTGCTGTTAGAGAGATAGTTTGAGTGTTTTAATCTTCACTGGGAAAGACAGCGAGGCCAACAGGATGCTTAGTGCCACAGATTTCATCCCATCACGTCTTCTATCACGTCCTCTCTGACTGTCAACCTTGCCAGAGTTTTGCATCATCCTCCAGTTGAAAACCATTAACGCTGCCGTTAACATTGCCACATACTCAACACTGGCACAATGTGAATGTGCACCATCTGGCATTAAAAGTCTTCACTGTGCACGTTGGGATAGGCTCGCTCTCTCCTTGCCAAAATGAAGAATCTTGAGCATATGACTCCCTGTCATGATGTTTCCTTTGTCGTGCCGTTCTTCTGGTCCCCCTCTCCTTGACTGTCAAATTTGTGCTATGGCTGATCACGTCTTGGAGCCTCACGATGCCAAAATTGCATTCACGCCTGGTTTTGATCCTTTTGTTGCAGCCCCAATCAATAGACACATGTTAATGCCAGAAACAAACAAACAAAAAGAGGTCTGGATGGACGTCGTCCAACATTTCCACTGGAAGCCTCCACAGGATCTGAATACACCCTCATCAGACTCCATTCACCAACAGTAGTGACTTAAATGAGGTGTATTGAAGCCAGATAGACATAATGTCCAATCAAATCAAACTTTATTATTGTGTCTTTTATGTAATCAAGCTTGTATTAACAACATGGAGACTAATGGGCCAGTACGCAAAACTCATATCAACATCAAAAAGCACGTCTAGGATTCAAGTTCCCGTTCCATTGTGTCTGAAAAGTGATAATAGCTGTTTCAAATGGCCACACCAAAGGCACAAAGGCAATTTTGCTGAAAGAAATCACTGAAGTGCAAAAGAATGCAGGTCTAGGTTGCTTTTCTTTATGTGACGTTTCACAATAGCAGTTTTCAGTGCCGGGGGGAAAAAACAGGAAGTAGGGAATGATTGACAAGTCCGGGCACTTCATTTTTTCCAAAAAGAGGCTGGTTTGGGGTCAGATTAGCAAATTTAGGGATTTTAAGGATTAAGAGCAAAGAGGTTCATGCTAGTTTGAAGCAAAGAGAAACTTTGACTTTGCTTAGTTCTTTAATATCAACATATAAACCTGCATTCATTGATTTTGCATCACACAAAACCAAAACAATGAGCTGAAAGACATTAAAATGCTCTGCAGAAGGCGAGTTGGGTGAAAATTCTCTCCTGGTTTATCACCGTGATGGACCACTGTCATATGACACATTGTCATTTTTTTCCATAGCTACGATAAAAATATAGATTTCTGCAGCTTTAACTGTCCTGTTAGAAAAGTATAAATTAAAAAAAAGGTATTTCAGAGAAGCACGAGAGGGATAATCATTTGGAGGAGCTTTGTGTATGGATGAAAACCCCAGCACACCAGCAGCACACATGCACTGAGTATCCAGTACAGTCACACACATACCCACACACATCCATACTGTAGCCTCAGGGTTGTTGTTACTGGCCCTTCATTGTCCATACAGAGAGGATTGGAAGGCTTACTGTCGGTTCAATCTCAAGCCGTCCATACACTGTGTGAATCCAGGCTATTGTGATGGGATGTGACGTGCGTGCATGCGTGTGTGCATGTGTGCGTGCGGTGCTGAGCCAGGCCAACGAGTGCAGCCCAATCCCCCCTATCTGTCTATATTACCAACTGAGTAAATAAATAAGTAAATGACTGAGCTCCTCATCATCAATAAAAATACATCCAGGAAAAAAATGGTTTATTTTAAAGTGCATTAAAGATGAGAGGGAGAAGGGGAAAAAGAGCAATTGAATGACTGAAAAGACTAAGTGAGAGAATGGTCGGCCTGGTATTGTGTGTCCCCTAGTGTTTGTCATAAAGGTCTCTCTCCCTCTCTCCCTGTGTGTGTGTGTGTGTGTGTGTGTGTGTGTGTGTGTGTGTGTGTGTGTGTGTGTGTGTGTGTGTGTGTGTGTGTGTGTGAGAGAGTCTGACTGAATGAATGTCTAGCGATTGGAAACCTTTTCTTTTGTAATCTCAAGTCTGTGCCAGAGAGCATTGTGGAGCATTGTTTACCAGCCTCCCCCTCCTTTGTTCTGCTTGTGTGTTTGAGCGTGCGCGCGCATGTGCATGCATCATGTGTGTCCTTGTGTGACAGTTGACATTATCAGATGATTGCTCCCACAACTTGTCAGAGACTTGCGTGTGCGTGTTTGCGTGTGCACGCACATGCGCATCTGTGTGTGGTTGTGTACATGACAGCTGACATTATTGGATCATCACAATTGTGTGTGTGTGTGTGTGTGTGTGTGAGTGTGACAGTTGACATTATTGGATGACTGTGTGTGTATGTGTGTGTGTGTGTGCACTTGATTATTTTCCATTCAGATGTGGCCTGTGGTTTGACAAGATGCTCTTAATGTGTTTAAATCAGAAAGCTGGACTAAACTCTGTCTGTATCCTCACACTGCAGCTCAGTGGCTTTTAGTTTGACAGTTAGCTTTTGAAACCTCAGCGGTACTTTTTGATGACATGGTTTTTGTTGCTCGTTTCTCCCCACAAGTGGCAAAACAAGCTGACTGTCGTCAAAACATCATATTTCTACTTAAAAGAAAAAAAAATATATATATACACACACACACACACACACACACACACACACACGACACTGGCAGAGGATGATTACAGATGATAACAGCCATAAAGCTGCTTTAAAAAGGACACTGGATGTCAGGGGTTAATCAGTTGTTGAAGAGATCCAAGAGTGAAGTAGAGGATGTTTTTGGACTCTGCAGTTCAGACTCAAACCAGCACTGCATTTTTACAAATGTAAGGGGTTGCGATGGTGTGCTTGTGTTACTACAGGTAACAGAACAAGAAATGAGAGAAGAAAATAAAATCCCATCCAGGAGTGCAGTTTGAGTTGTGCGTCCGTGAGTTTGAAGGCTTATCAGAAGCTGAAAGGATTCTGCAGCTCTTGAAAGTTTGTCATGTTTTATCCCCCGTAAAACAGGAACACACCATTCGTGTTACAAAGTAATTTATCAGACTCACGGCCTTGAGTGTGTTTGACTGGTCAGCTCGGTGCATTGCCGGAAGACGTCTCATTGAGTCGTGCAACCCTGAAATGCTGGTTTGAACACGGCCTAACAGTAAATCTGGTGGTGCAGGCTGACTGCAGTTACAGATGCTCTCATGAGGAGTAAAGAAATGAACCTCCACTGGAAAATAAAGCTCACTTTGTTAAGCTTGATCCTGACTTTAGATCACAGATTCAGTGGAGTAGACATGCGGTGTAATGCTGTAGTAGCTTTATGAACGGAGCTTGCGTCACTCTCTGCCTGTTTGGTTACTTTTGTAATATTGCTTTTTGCAGATATGGCGAGTTCACTTTATGATACCAAGTCTCTGCTCTTCAAGCACACCACACCTCCTCCATCCATCCTCCCCCTCCAGTAGCTGCTCTCCTCCCTCTCCCATGGCTTCCTCCACAAGGCCTCCTGGCTGCTGCCTGCCTGCCAGCCGCCTCTCACCCATTGTGGGCTAACAATGGCAGGCGAGGCCCCAGCCTGGAGGCCTACCGCCTGGGTCTTAAAAGGGGGTCTTGTGGGTGGGCGGGGCTTGGAGGGGAGGGCTGTGCTTGGTGCTTACCCCTGAAAGGCTGACTCTATGGGGACAGCCAGAAGGGTGGCGGGAGGGGGCAAGAAAAAGCAGGTCACGCCCAGATTAAAATTCAATGTATGCCCCATGTACGACTGTCTGCCTACGTCAGCAAGCTGGCCTTGGTGTGTGTGTGTGTGTGTGTGTGTGTGTGTGTGTGCGTGCGTGCTTGTGTGTGTGTGCACGTGCGTGCGCACGGAGGCAGATGAGGGGTGCTTGAACTGGGGATTTTTAGGGTGCCTTGCTGGCTAACATGGTGAGTGAGAGGAAGGGGAGGAAGCTAAAGCTAGAAATTGGAGCGACAGGAATGAAAACACAATAGGGGAGTGAGGAGAAATATGTGTGTGTGTGTGTGTGTGTGTGTGTGTGTGTGTGTGTGTGTGTGTGTGTGTGTGTGTGTGTGTGTGTGTGTGTGTGTGTGTGTGTGGGTAGGAAAAAGGAGGAGGTAGTAATCAGAGTGTCTGGCCCTCTTCATTGCTCTGCTTCAGCTGTTTTGAGCTCAACACACCTCCAGGGTGTGTGTGTGTGTGTGTGTGTGTGTGTGTGTGTGTGTGTGTGTGTGTGTGTGTGTGTGTGTGTGTGTGTGTGTGTGTGTGTGTTGCAGGGGGGCCTTCTTAATGGGGCAGCAGTAGCGTCATAATGCATGCTAGACAAAGCTGATTTGGTGATGCATGCTTCCTTTGTGTTGGTGTTGCATTTAGGGGGAGTCTCTGTAATACACACACATGCACATACACACAATCCAATCCCCCTCTGTTTTGGGCCCCATCCCCATATGGTGGCTTGGCTTGATGAGAGCTTGATGAAGTCAACCAAAAGTCCCCCACCCCTCTGTGTGTGTGTTTGTGTGTGTTTGTGTGTGTGTGTGTGTGTGTGTGTGTGCGTGTGTGTGTGTGTGTGAGTGTGTGTTTCTGTGCAAATCTGTGATTGCTTTTCAGCTAATGGATAAATGAGAGCTTCACCCTTGCAGAGCTATTGTGCGCGTGTGTGTGAGAGAGCGAAGGGGCATGTGTGGATCGTCAGCTTGTATATTGGCTTGCAAGCTGTTTTCATTATATTTCATTATTCATGTTTCATGCATGATTGTGCAAGGAGAGCAGTGATCAGCTCTGTAGGGGTGGAGGCTAATCAGGGGGTGGAAAGGTTTCTAAACTCAGACATGCAGACGGTCCAACAAAACCACAAATGTCACGACCTTTCCAGTAGATGAAATATTTCCCAGAAAGAATTGAAGAAAATTTCAATGGAAGTGGAACCAAAGCATCACATAAAACCTACAGGCAGTGTTTATTTTCAGATTTGCAGGAACCTACAGTGCCAGCAGGGATTGAACCGAGGCCACGTCTGAAATTTCTGCTGCTTTTGTTTAATATGAACCCCGGAGAGACTAGCTGTTACTATGGTAAAGGGGCAGCCAGATTAACCAGTAAACCAGCAGCGTTTATTTTCATTCCCCTGCGTGTGCCGAGAATCCAAACTGCGATTCACCTTTCACAAATTTTAACATCTAAAATTAACTGTCTGTCTGAGTTGTAAGTCAGAAAGTGTTTCCGCTGCTTTCTTTGGCAGAATGAAGCTGAGGCACACACTGACATCATGAAATACTGTTGACATGCTGTACTGAGGCCACTTTGAACCACTGCAGAACTTCAGAAAGCTCCTTAATTATTCACATTGCGTATTTTTTGCTAATTTTGTGCGCTTGTGCAGCCTGTCTGCCTTCAGAGACTCTACCAGAGTGTGTCATCTGCCTGACAAGCCTAGGTCAGTATTCACTTACTGGAAAATGTCCCTGAAGTTACTTTTGTTCCTTCTTCAGACGTCGCTGTGGCTGTTTCATCAGATGTTTGCTTTTAGCTGCGCAGTAAACAAAAACTCTGATTAATAAAGCTCGATTTCATTTCAAATGTTCTGCTTTGTGCTCGATTGTGTTTGTGCGCAAACTACAAATGCTCGGCTTTGTGCCTCCTTCGTCTGTGTGAGTACACAAATGGCGTCAGAGCGAGCCTTTTCTCTCCTTCATGTTTTTGCTGCTACCTCGCCGTTCCTTGTGTTGTGTCCGCCAACTCAGAATGGAGCCATTTTGTCTCCTTCAGTTCCTGAAATGAAATATAAGCCTCTTAAATGCATACTTATCTTGCCCTGCAGACTGCGCTTGAAGAGCAAACGCGCACATGCCTGCACGCACACGCACACACACACGCTAACTAAAGAGGCATTGTGATGCCAGCCCTTGTTGTTACTAAGACGGCGGCTGCATGCATGTGGCAGATGGTTGTTCCTTTGCTTTGCATGCCGCCATATTAAACAAAAACCATGGCTAAGGCCACGGCTGGTTTAGGAAAAGGGCAAAGTGCGAGAGAGACAGAGAAAGAAGAGACAAAAGAGCAGCAGAGGGAGAGACGGAGACAACAGGCCTGGCATACGTAAACACAAGCAGGAAATCCATCTGTGTAAATGTGCATATGTGTGTGCATAACCGCATTAACATTGCATGCATTGCTTGCACAGATGCATACGGACAGACACACACAAATTAACACACAAAGATAACCAGAATACACACATATATTCCAGATGAATGGTCTGCTGCAGGGTAGGGTCTGTACATGGAGCAGATATCGTGTGTGTGTATGGGTGGTTATGCTAACTGAAAAAAAAAAAATGCTGTTGCATGTGTAAATGTGTGTTCATGTCTTTGATGAGACGATGTATTGGTAATTGGAGGTTAAATCCAGCGGATTGACCTTTTCCAGCTGTCTGCTCCTTTCACATGCCTACGTGTTGGTGTGTGCGCCTTGCTCGTGCGTCTGTGTCCACGTCATATTATGGTTTTGTCTTCTTCAGCAGGGAGGAAAGGTAGCGAGACACTGACATTTGGGAGTAATTTCAGGTTTGTCTCCTGCACTTGTCCCAGTTTTAGTCCCAGTCATGCTTCCAGCTCAGACAGCTCAACACTCGGCTGAATCTCCGTGAAAGCTTTGCAAAAATATATAATTAAAAAATACATTCAATGGTAAACGAGAAATCACATCCAGTCTCAGGCTGCCAACAAATGTTCGAGATGATGAGCATACAAAGTCCTGCAGCTTTTAGCTTAATTGTAAGGTTTTAGCCAAAAATTATGCCTTTGCTAACATCAAATGTATGTTAACTGCAATGGCAACCGATTCCCATGACATGTCTTTGTCAGCTGGAGACACAGAGACGGAGAGGAATGCAACCAAAGAGAAAAAGACTTATCAGACGCCTTCACTGGCACGTCCATGTAAAGACCGTTGAACAGGTTAGACATATCATCAAACTAATTGAAGCTAGTTGTGTGTGACTGTGTGAGCAGAGCTGCCTGTGACTTAATTCCTGCATGTGTTAGCATACGTCTCTCAGGTAAACAGGTGGGACATATTAATGAGAACATGTACGTTTTTAAAAAGCCCGGAAGCTAACTGGTTGTCTCATGCTAATGAAAGCTAGATTGTGTGACATTTCACACTCTAGTCGTGTGTGCGTGTTTGTGAGAAAGACACACATACGCTGTGTTACTCTTTGTGCTAACATCATTTGCGATTGGTTCATATGAGGTGTAACCACCCCACAGGTGTCCCACAGGGCATGTGCAGAAAGTTAAACCTTTCTTAACTAACTCCTGTCACGTCACTTGTCGCTGAGTGTCTCAGTGTGACAATGCTCTTGCATCTCTTTGCTTCCTGTCTCTTTTGAATAGACCATTGCACTGTCTTAGTCTTAGAGGAGGGATGTCAAACCTGGTCCAAGCCGTCTAGCAGACAATTAATATAGGCTTTATCACCTGCAGGGGATTGACACGGGTCTCTTTCTGAGTGTTTGCAGCTTGATAAATTGCTTCTGCGTGTCTCTTTGTCAGTGTGGCCAGACAAGGCTGCAGCACAATAATGCCTCTACACTGCAAACAACGGGCCAGAGCACAAAACACGGCCTTCTTATCTCTAATTTAGCCTTGGGTGAGCAGGGTTTACACACAGTGGAGAAAGGACACCGTCTGTGTATGACACACACATACCAAGGCCCTTTAACTCTGCTTCACTTCAACCCAGCTTCAGCTTTGTGTTCCATATAATGTGCTTCTCGTTTTTGTGAGCGAGTGTTTCTGCTCTCCGCGCTCTCAGATTTTCGGTCCTGTATTCGCCCGCAAAGCTGAAAAGCAGCATTTATGGCTTTTCTCCTCACCAAATAACCTTCATTCTAGTGTCACGCGCGCTCACAATGGCATGAATCAACCAAGTGACTCTCTATTAAGAGCAGAATGTATGCATGTCTTGAATTGGACCACTTTGGCTTTCAGGTTGTGTAGCTTGCTTTCAGATTAGACAGATGAAGTTCTTGATTGAATTTCAGACGGCGTCAAGCAACCGGTGCCGTCCCTTCCTCCATCCGTCCCTCGCTGCTATTCAGAAGCTACAGCTTTTATCTCGAGCATGATTCCTGTATGTGTGTGTGTGTGTGTGTGTGTGCGCGCGTCAAAAACAGGACATACCAGCCCTTATATGTTCTTCCTCGTTCTAATAATTTTGATCGTCTTTGTCCATCTCTTAATCTCTCTTTAGCGAGAATTTTGCTGAACACAATCTTCCTTTCAGAGTAATCTTCCCTCCCTCTGAATTTCTTTTCTCTGCTTCCTCCCTTTTTTTCTTCTTGCTGCCCTTTTCTCAGTCGGGTTGGGAACATGGGGCCAACACGTCAGCCCTTTACTGATTTCCACCTGTGTCAGCTCTGTCAGATCTGCAGTTTCCCCCTTTCTCCTTGTTTTTCACAGTGACACATCAGCTGAAAGGGACTTGATTAAAACCTTTCTCTCCCATCTTTTTCTCTTTCTTCCCCTTTCTCCCCCCTCTCCCCGTCCTCTCCTCCCCCGTCGCAAGAGAATGGGGCAAATCAGGGAATCAATTCAATGTAATCATGACAAATGAGTCCCGGCGGTTAGCAAGGATTTTTTGTGCGCGTGTGTGTTCGGAACAGGGCTGCTGGGAAATCACAAATGAATCAATCAGCTGTTATCGCATCAGCAAACACTGCAGGAGGGAGGGATGGAAGGACGGATGGATGAATGATGGATGGATGGATAGATGGATAGTCAGAGGGGAGGAGAAGATTCAGTGTACTCGGTGTGTGTGTGTGTGTGTGTGTGTGTGTGTGTGTGTGTGTGTGTGTGTGTGTGTGTGTGTGTGTGTGTGTCTGCTGTGCAGAGATAGATGGCTGATTGAATACAGGGCCATGTGGGTGTCTGTGTGTGTGAATGAGAGCAGGCAGGGGGGTGCTGTGTAAACCTTGGAGCTGTCAGAGCAGATGGGAGATGGGAAGGCCTGCAGGCTGCGAGGGAAGTGTTGGCTGCTGGAGGAGGATGGATCTGCACGAGGCTACTTTTGGAAAGGGGCAGTGAGATAAGAGCAGAAAAAAGGTGGTGGCATGATTTTTTTTTTTTTTCCCAACTGGATGTATTTCTGCTGAAGATGCAGATTCTTGATCAAAGTAAATAGCAATGCGTCATTGACGGACAGACGAGCATACAGAGTGACGAGACAGTGTCTGGCTCACTGGGGGGATGAACATCACGTTTACACTCGTTATACTCGCCTCTGCTGCAGCCCCAATACTACAATACTACATGAAGTCAGCCTGCCACACACACACACACACACACACACACACACACACACTGTAATGTTTGTGTTGTACAGGTCAAGGAGGTGAGTGTTTGTAGCTGGAGCTGTAAGCAGCAAATGGACCTCAACCATCAAAACACCAAATCATCTTTTTCCTGTAATTTGCAACTCATTTATGTTGCTTTACCAAATGGAGGATGTGGTGATGCTGTGTGGGCATCAGAATGAAGGAGTGGCTTTTGGCAAAGTGTGTGTGGTGCAGGTGCAGCTCTGTGCCAAAGATAGATAAGTGGAATCAAAGATAGTCTCTTCCTCAACTTTAAAATCCACCTTAAAGTGGTAGGTTTTGTCTGCCTGTCTGCGAGGCCTGTGGTGAGGCTTTGGTTGAATAAGACTATGGTTTACGTGCGTGTGTGTGTGTGTGTGTGTGTGTGTGTGTGTGTGTGTGTGTGTGTGTGTGTGTGTGTGTGTGTGTGTGTGTGTGTGTGTGTGTGTGTTTTTAAACGCACACTTTGGCTCACTGCCTGGCTCCATCTCCCCAGCTGATTAGGGGTTAATGGCCTATGAGTGTGGGGAGCTATCTGCGTCCTGATTGGCTGACTGGCCTCTGAGTGGGCGGAGTTGCCATCGAATGACAGATGGCGTACAAGGAGGGAGGGAGGGCAGTGTGTGTGTGTGTGTGTGTGTGTGTGTGTGTGTGTGTGTGTGTGTATATATATCTATATATATTGATAGATGCGTAGTGAGGGGTTCTGAATGGCGGCTTCTCTGTCGTCGTTTCTCATCTTTTTATTGTTTCGTCAGACTTTGTGGTTTTTTCACGCACATCGTTAACTACTGTGCGGCGGGATTTTACCTGCTTACACATGCGTCCATAAATAGCCGCTGTACACTGTGAAGTCCTAACCACATGCATTATTATATGTTTTGATTGAAATGAAAATAATCCAGATTAAAAACAAATCCACGTGCACAATCTGATATTTGACAGGAGAGGTGGGGAAAGCACTGTGGTTTGTTTTTTTCACCTCTCTCACTGAACAGCATCAGAATGAGGATTATAGCTGGAGTTTGAATGCACACAGCTCTCTGTGCACCTCTAAATGATGTGTAGCGCACACAATGAACGTGTTGTTGTTAATAACCACAAACACACACACGCACTTTCTTCTGCATGAAAGATGTCAGCGGCAGACGGTCTGTGCGTGTGTGTCTGCACATCTTCAGGGCAGGCATGCACACCTCATCAGAACAGAGGAAAAGACATGATACACACATAAATGCACACATAAAGCCATGTGATTTTCCCCGAGGATTAGGCCAGATCATCGCATGTGGCAACACTCCCAGTTTACACACATCACACCCCTAATTCACCTTTGTTAGTAATTCATCGGTTTTGACGAACACATCCAATAGCCTGCTATAGAGCAGCACAAAGAGCGTGTGTGTGTGTGTGTGTGTGTGTGTGTGTGTGTGTGTGTGTGTGTGTGNTTGTTCACTGTGTTTACGTACGTACGTACGTGTGTGTGTGTGTGTGTGTGTGTGTGTGTTTGTGTTTGTGTGTGCGCTTGCAGACTGTCTGATGCAGCGTCTTTTTATCAAGTGTCATTGCATCCCCATCTGCTGAAGACACACTGTCTCCTTCAGCCCTTACACGCACACACACACACACACACACACACACACACACACACACACACACACACACACAGAGGCACTCTGTATGTGAGTGTGCAGAAAGAAGGTACAGTTCTACTCTCAGCCTTTGAGTGTTGAATCAACAAACTTTGGGACTACATATCAGTTTGATGAAAGGAAGAAAGAACATACTCAACGGTTGGAGTACCTCAAGGCTCTGTCCTGGCTCTCCTTCAATTGGTGCTGAATGTTGCTATGACATCTCTTCTTGTATAACACACTGGCGGTGTATGGGGAAAATAGTTCTGAGAAGCAGCATCATTCACGGACGGAACATGAAAAACAGTTAGTTTATGCTTACAAATATTTCTTTCACAGGTGTCTCATTTTAGGAAAAACCACGTTTGGATACTGCTTTCATATCTGTATGCAACCAGCTAGCTTAGCTTAGCAGAAAGACTGGACACTGGGGAAACAGCTTGCTTGGCTCTGTCAAACAAATGGCCAATCACAAGTTATACATAACATCCTGCAATGCCTCGTCTCATGAGCCGGCCATCAGGTCTCACATGAGCGCCACCTGATCTGTTAGGAATGGCCATATTTTCTAAGAGAAGACTTCCCTTTGGTGTGAATGCCAAAAACCGCTAACTTACGGATAATAAAACCCAGCTATTTTGTTGGTTTTATGTGTGAAACTGGGAAAAGATAGAGGGGAGGGGTGCCAGCCCGACGGACTGTGAACTGTGTCTGAGCCATTTTCGACTTGATTGAAAGTGAAAAGAGCAGCGGTGTCACCATCACATTCATCCCTGTGGCCTGAGCAACAATAGGCATTGGCGTAACAGACACAGACAGAGAAGGGGGGGGGGGCAGGTCCAAAGCCAAGACAGAAAGAAAGCAGCACTCCCAGCTGTGGGAAAGTCTTTCTACCTAATATCATCTGCCATCACAAGTTCTGCACTCGTCTGAAATGCTAAACTGGATTTCTGCAGACGAGTGGAGAGATGACTGATGACTGACAGGACATTATTTAGACAGCTCGGAGGGAAGATGGCTCTCAAATGCTCCCCCGATGCTTTTAAGAAATGCACTCCCCCTGATTTTTGCCTGATCTTTTGCTCACCGCTGTGATGATTTCAGCACCGGAAGATCAAATTTTGACTCCCTTACACTAAGCTGCGGTTAGCGCAAATTGGCTCTACAGGTATATCCATTAAAGAGATGGAGGGAAGGAACGGAAAGGCTTTTTTTATGACATTTATGATATTACCATGAGCTGTGAGAGATTGGTTTGACAGGCGGACTCAGTGGGAGGCAGAGATTTCAACAATTTGGAGGACTCTTTATGTCTATCATGGGCAGATGCATCAGCCTCTCTCTCCCTCCCTCTGCAGTCTGTTATCTCTTGGTGTCTCTCTCATCCTCCCTGTCACAGTCAGATGGCCTGTTTGGCTCGGTGGAAACTTTGTGTTGGTCAGTTGTGTCCTTTTGGAGATCGATAGCTGGTCAGTAGTTATGGCTGTGTGTAGATATGTCTTGCAGCTCAGTATGTTATGGAGTTGATGTGTTGGTTGGTGTGAAGCCAGCCAGGTCAGTTTGTTAGTATGTGGGTCAGTGGATCACTTGGCGGTGTACCTGTTGCTTTGATGGATGCTGGGTCAGTTGGCATGTGGGTATGTTTGTTGGTGGGTAGTTCTGATGGTGTGGCCACAGAGGGGCCTGCCTTGGCATGTGTTTATACATATATGTGTGTGTGTGTGTGTGTGTGTGTGTGTGTGTGTGTGTGTGTGTGTGTGTATTCCTGCAGGCTCCAGACAGAAAGTGGAATCCTTTCCAGTAAGTGCATGACACCAAGACACTGCACAACAGTTTGTTTTCATAGGGTGAATGCACTTAAGACAAGTGTGTTTGGACAAAAGCATTTGCCAAGAACAGTGTCGTGTGATGTTACTGCAGAGGCAATCATTACCTTTCTGCCTGGACCGTTTCAAGGTACGCAGTAGAGTTAGCACAATGCTGCACGGGTCACACTGCAGCTGGAATGTGCTCCGATCTGACGACATTGTGTGTGTTTGAGTGGAACTTGGATGACCCTTTTTTTAGGAGCCCCGCTGTGGCAGTGCATGAAGGGAGGGCTTATTTATCTCCAAGCGAGCTGTGTTTGCTTATCAAAAATGTGTAAGTTCACATTCTTGGCAGAATACTTTGCAACATTTATAATAATTTAGTTAGTCTGTTAAGATACAGGCAGGGGCGCCGCCAAGGGGGGCTACTCCACACCAGTCCACATTAAATACACTATCTTTATCACTTTCATTATTAAAATTCAGTGTGTTCACTATCGTTCATGGTACCTTAGATAAAAAAGAATGCCATTGAGCTTCACACAGTGGGGAAAAGAGAGCGCTGGTGGTTAATTGGTACACAGTGCTCACAGATATCCCGAGTTCAAGTATCTGAATGATTGACTGGAAAGATGAAGAGGGATAAATGCATTTCCTACTTCAGTCTGCAAGCTGGGTGGTAGGTTAAGATGTCAATCTCAAAAGTGGGCAGCTCTTACACTGGTAGGAAGTGCTGGGCCAATAATTTCTTACCTCTTACCTCTTGTGCGTCGGTCAGTCATCAGCTAGTGTGCATCAGTCCTTTTCAACACTTCATGTGGTCATCGGTTTCCCCCTTATTCTCCTGTAGCTGTTCATCTTTCTTTGTCATATTGAAAGCAGTTTGGAGTTGATTGGGTCTCAGCATGAGTGTGTATTAATGTGTGTGTGCTCGTATGTGTGCGCACGCTCACATTTGGTTTGGAAAAGCCTATTGTGGGATTTTGCCAGGGAGATGGCTTAACACACGCTTATTAGGCTTCTCTACCATGCTGGCCCATACCCCAGAATTTAAGTGTTCATGTCTGTGAGTGAGTGTGAATGAGTGTGTGTGCGTGCGTGCATGTGTGTGTGTTTGCTAGTTTGTCAGAGCTTTAGAGCCCATGCCCAAAATAGCCATATCATTGTTTTCAAGTTAGCTTGTTCATCCTCCCTTTATGCCTCTCTCTCTCTCCTGTCTCGCTAGCTGTGAAAGCAGCAGCGGGGTTGCTATGGTTTGGTGAGATACAGTAATCCAATGTGTACACGCACACACACACAGACACACACACCTCACCTCATAAATAATTGACCTGTCACAGTGAGACGACAGGACAGACCAGATACACTCTTCCCTCCCCTGTTCTCTGTTCTCCTCTCACATTTCTCCTCCTATCTTGTCCCCTTTATCCTCTGTTTCCTCACTCGCCGTTCTTTAACTCTTCTACTCTTTTTTGTTCCACCTTTACCTTTCCCTCTTTTCAGTTCTTCTCTCCTCACATTTTCTTCAGTACACGGGCTTCACAGGATCCCCACAGCACATGGTGTTGGAATGAGAGGGCTTCATTTGTTCTGTATTGATTTGATGAATGTAATTTTAATGAATTTCATAAAAGTTTAAGTGAATCAGATTTGGGGTGCAATAGACCAGAAGCTCTGTCTACCCAATTGACTGGGGAAAACAAAAGTATAAATAATAGCATAAGCATGAAAGATCCAAACAGGACTGAACTATTTTATTAATGTGACAGTCAAAGGTAAGATTAGAATCAAAGACAAAGAATCAAACTCCCGAGGGCTAATGGAGGCTGCCAGGTTATCAAACTTGTCACATTTTGATGAGTTTAAGACTAACAGGATTCTTTCTAAATCATTTTTCATTAGACTTGAGGAAGCTATTAGACATCCAACATTTGATGTCAGTCAGAGAGTTCTTTAAGGACATCAGTCTGCTGCTGGTTTCTGACTTGACAGATCGATGAAGTTGCATATCATCAGCATAGCGGTGGGGCCCTAGAATAGAGCCCTGAGGTGCTCGACGGTTGACTACTGTTTCCTCCTGTTCATCAAATTTATATTTAGATCCAAAGCTTGATGTTGCCTGCTGTTAGACATAATTTCCGACATCATGTTCACTGGAGTGTTTCTTAAGTTCTAGCTCGATGGTTAGCTTAATGTGCGTGGGCCCTGAAGGTTAACGATGCAAAGCAGAGTTAAAGTTCATCTCTGCAGGCACCTACCTTTACTACCCTGAGGGCTGAATGAGTGTGTGTGTGGGCAGGAAATGATCACACCCTTGCAACCCCTTTTCACTGCACACACACAAATGCATGGAGAGAAGTAGAGACAGTATCAGATGGCACAGTGCCCTGTTGGAGACGTCTCATTAAGATGTGTGTGTTTTGCACTGAAGGTTCAGCCTATAAATTTGTAGAGGCTCAGATTACCACAGATGCTCCTTCTCACCTTCTCTTATGCTTCTTTCCTCCTTGGCAGCCCGCACACAGGATCCAGGTAGAGGTTGCAACAAAGGAAACTGGAAATGTGATGATGTTGAGCAACAAAATACACAACGTGAATGATATTTTCTTGTCACCATTAGTGCCCATTAAAGGTCCTAAACCAGGAAAAAGCTGTGCAGATCGTGGTAGCATTTAGCAGTCACCTGTCACAGTCGGGATAGTTAAACCTTCATTTAACTCCATGCTTTCCTTTTTTTTTCTTCAGCGTGAATGATGAAGCTCACTCCTCCTCCCTTCTTCCTTGTGTCTTTGCAGGGTTTCACCTCAGTGGCACAGTAACTGAACCTGCCACACCATCAGAGCCAGAGGTCACTCACAAGGTGGCCATCAGCTTTGACCGATGCAAGATCACCTCCGTCACCTGTGGCTGCGGAAACAGAGACATTTTCTATTGCGCCCATGTGGTGGCGCTCTCTCTTTACCGGATTCGCAAACCTGAACAGGTAATAATACAATGTGTATCTACTGTATGTCAAGGAAAAGTCTCATGGAAGTCAAACACACATAATGAATTATTAAGTTTGACTTGGATACAACTTCCTAAAGCAGGAGGTACATAATAATATTCTTTCCATCTGCGTGCATAATAAGCACCTCTTCAAGGAAGCTGCCTCCAGGCAACTAAAAAGTCAACTCACAGTAGTAAAAAGTATATAGTTAGATGTTATACACCAACATCTGTGTGTGTCTGTCTGATACAGGTGAAGCTGCGGTTGCCCATCTCAGAGACTCTGTTCCAGATGAACAGAGATCAGCTGCAGAAGCTGGTCCAGTATCTGATCACAGCTCACCACACTGAGGTGCTGCCCACCGCTCAGAAACTGGCTGATGAGATCCTCTCCTCCAACTCTGAGATCAACCAGGTCCACGGTAAGAGAGCAACCTCTAAGCTCACCTTTGATTTCTAAACGCATGTCACCTATCCGCCGAATCCGTTTTTCATGTCCTAAATGAATGGCAGTCAACAGGAGCGCTATTGTTGAAAAGTCAGCTTGGTTGAGGTGCTGTCCATCCCTCTGCAGAGATATCTTCACAGCAACAGGCCAGACTTAAAAGCTCCCAGACTTAAAACATGCTGCATGCTAGCCTACAGGCTGTCATACGTCAGAACCCTGATTACTTCGACGGAGCGGCAAAGCAGGCTTCAAATGCCTTGTTTGATTTCTTGGTTCTCACTCTCCAGTGACTGCCTCCATCCAGTGGCAGGAGTATTTTAAAGAAAGGCAGGGAAAAAAAAAAGAGTTGAATGGTGAAATGGACACGGGACAAGGTAGGGAGAGATGTGTGGAAAGGGAAGGGACACTGGGAGGAAGAGACAGGAGAAATGGCACTCGGGGAAATGGGAGAGGAGACGGAAAGGAGAGGAAAGATGAAAGCACCGGAGAAAGTACTGAGATGAAAAAGAAGAGGGGAGCCACAGCAGACCTGCATCGGAGGAATGACAAACTAGACACATCCTTTCACCAAACAAAACTCTTCTTCTGTTTCTCTATTTCATCCTCCGTGCTAAATGTTGACATTCCCTAGCTCTCCTGTCCAGGAAGCCCCGCGCTGTGTTTCCTGTCTGTGTTTGACAAGGGGGATCATGGGGGTTGAAGTTCAGTCGATCCAGGAGCGAGGCTTTCTTTGATGGAGGAATGTTGCTGTTTGCCGTTGCGCACTCCCAGCCAGTTGGAAACACATCTCTGGGCTTTCCTCAGCTCGCTTCCTGCTGGATCAAAGCAGCTTCCTCCGTCTGAGCATATCTACATTTCCCCGCAGTATTGCTCAGACACACACACCCAGAAGAAACAGAAGAAAGATAAAGTTGGCCTAACATTCCTGCAGTGCGCCATTAGGCTAATCAAGCAGCTTTTGTGCACTTTAAGTTAAATGCAAAACAAATAGACATGAAAGAGATGAGCATCAGAGTAGCAATCCAGTATTTCTGCTGCCTCTCTATAAGGTGTGAGGAAAGCTGGAATGCTTTTAATGCCACATTGAAACCCTGCTTCTAGTTTCCATTTCGGTCAGTTTTTCATGTGTTTCTTGCCTGCTTATGTTTCTATCACCGTAGCCTTGTGTGTGCCTGTCATTTGATGTGTGTGTGTGTATTCCCAGGTGCTCCAGACCCGACTGCAGGCGCCAGCATTGACGATGACAACTGCTGGCATCTGGACGAGGATCAAGTGAGGGAGCAGGTCAAACAGTTTCTGTCACAGGGAGGGTACTACGGCTCCGGGAAGCAGCTCAACTCCATGTTCGCTAAGGTATCCATCACCGCTTCCTGTTTCTGCTCCATTATAGAGCTGGGATTTATTGATTAAGATAATTAATATATGATATATTTACATTTAGTCAGAATTCCTTCCTGCTTCTTTCCTGCAGTACTTCATATTGAATCCACTACTTTATTACACTGTCATAGAATGAAAGGATTCACAGAAATTGAAACAGTCAACTTCTTGTCTCCAGGGTGGTTTCCCACTGGGAAAATGGCACAAAGAAACAGGGAGCCCGCAGGTCCCGAGTCATCTTAAGATTTCTTGAACTGTGTTATTCAAACTCAAGGCTTTAACAGGTCTTGAATATGGTTAGATATAGCTTTGCAAATCCTCAAAGTAAGAGCAGAGGATTTATAAATGCACTTTTCCTTGTGCTCTTTATCTGAGTGAAACAAGCCCACTTAAAACAGACCAATATTCTGAGCTCTTAATTACAGTGCCAAACTGTGTTTTTATGTCATTTTTAGTGGCATTCAGAAGGTTTCATAGCATCTTAAATGTAACTTTACCAACTTTACCAACCTTAACAACGAAGAAGATTTATGCGTCGTGTGGATTTTAGCTAAGATAAGATAAGATTTCACTTTATTAATCACTGCACACACATGCTACAGGGAGGAGACTGCACACACGCCATGCTTTGTGAAATTATTTTCTCCGCATTTAACCCATCCTGGTAAGTCTTCCTCCATGGCAGACCAGGAGCGGTGGGCTGCCAGTTGACCGGCGCCCGGGGACCAGTTCCTCTTGTCATCATTGGTCAGGTGGTGATCTTCTTGCATGTTTTTAGTGGGGGGTATTTTTATGGAGGATACCCCAGGTGAACACGGGGAGAACATGCAAACTCCACACAGAAAGGCCCCTTTTTTCCTCAAGCAGCAGGCACTGAAGGCATGGTGGAGGACACGCCACCAGCGCCCACAGCGGGATTCGAACCAGGACCTTCTAGCTGTGAGGCGACAGTGTTACCACTTGTGCCACCATGCCACCCAAAGCTACATGCTTCAATCATCCAGAGATGTTAAAGGAATAGTTTGACGTGTTGGGAAATACACTCTTGTCACCTTTTCATCCCGACAGCTGAGAAGATTGATCTAACTCTCACGTTTTTATGCAATATCTAGCTAGGAGGTGGTTAGCTTAGCTTAGCATAAACACAGGAAATCGGTGGAAACAGCAGTGTGTTTAAGATTAAACTCAAGAGGTTAACAGCCATCGAAAGTGTTTTTTTTTCCCTCTCCTGAAACACACTGATGATCGAGGATGCCCATCAGCACCTGATGGAAGAAGGTCAAAGTGTGAGTTACACACAGTGACTGAGCCTGTACTCACTTCCGGGTCTTTCCAGGTGAGGGAGATGCTACGAATGCGGGACTCCAACGGCGCCCGAATGCTGACGCTCATCACGGAACAGTTTATGGCAGACCCCCGGCTGTCGCTATGGAGACAGCAGGGCACGGGCATGACGGACAAGTGTCGACAGCTCTGGGATGAGTTAGGTAAGAACAGTTTGAAAACTGTCAGACAAAAACAGAAACAAAAAAAAAAAAGACGAATCGGCTTGTTAGTCGGTCCAACAGTCGCTGCAGGTCAGACATTCAGGCCCACAAAAGTGTCCAGTCTGTCATTAACCCAGGCAAATCATCAGTCACCTTGTCGGGTAAATGTTCATCCAGTCAGTAAGCTATTAGGTCATCCAGTCAGTAGCTTCTCCTCCTGCCTGGGCCTCTCCTCTCTCCTCATCTCACTCCCAATACAGAGTGAATGATAAAGGCTGCCGATCAATATGGCTGCTCAGCTTCTCTGCAATCAATCTCGGCATTTAGGAGGTCAATGAGAACACTTCCTGGGTGAGCAGGGGAGATCATGACACAGACACGGACAGAAATAACAGCCAGACGGTCAGTGTTTGCTGCCCGATCGTTTTTTTTCCTCAGAGATGCAGACGCCTGACAGCTGACCCAGCTCAAGCTCTGTGTGTGTCGAGCAGGTGAGTTTGTCGCAGTGAGGTTTGTGGAGAAGGCCACCACGCTGCCTGTTGTTATTACAGGTATCATTTTGATTCATACAATATAACAACAAACTCTTTGTGGAAGCTGATGCACAATATTTCATATGTGGAATTTGGTCTTAGTGGAGGCAGCGTTGCAGTTCATAGTCATGACTCTGGAGGCTGTGAGTGAAACATTTAGAGGTGTTACTGAGATGTAACGGCATGGTTATGATAGTTTTCAGTGAGGTTTTAGAAACAAGAAGCAGCACATTCTTCAACTTTTCAGGCATTAAACCCATGACTCAATGCATATCTTCACAAATTTTGTCTGCTATATTATTTTTGGTAGGGTTTTGGATTCAGCCTTGAGATAATGGTAGTAGATGAATTCCATGAAATATCAGAAAATAGTGAATGCACATAAAAAATCTACAGGTCCCAAGGTGCGTCTTGAATTTACTTTTGTTCAATCAACAGTCCAAAACCAAAATGTATTCAATTGACTCTCATGTATGACTGAGAAAAGTATCAAATCATCTCAATAAATCCATGTTTCCACTAATTCCCTTCAGTTTTGCTGCAATATGATCATTGCATGGATTAAGTGTTTTGTGTGCAAACTGTATAACTTCATTAATTGTTATTAGCCCTACACGCAGGGATTTCAAACTCAAAAGGTCTTCAAAGCTTGTAATGAAAGAGATGTTTCCCAAGAATAAACCTTTATTCCCTTTATTTTAAGCATCATGAGGTTTCCCTTGTGGGAGCAAGGACTTGTGGAATTGCAATATTTTTCTTTTACAGAGAGTGATTCACAAAAGTCCTGAGTTTCTGGGTCTGGGAAAAAAAAAACAAAACCACTGAATAGTTTCTTTTTAGAGAATTAAATCAGCTCTCATCATGGCTGACTGGTCAACATCTCTTAAACAGCACTTCCCAACCTCTGCTTCCTTTGCATCCTGACCTCTGACCTCCATCCTTTCCACAGGTGCACTGTGGGTTTGCGTGGTGTTAAACCCCCACTGCAAGAGTGAGGAGAAGAGCAGCTGGCTGAAGCAGCTGAAGAAGTGGGGTGACATGGATGTCTGCCCGCTGGAGGACGGCAACTACGGCAGCGAGCTTCCAAACATCACCAACGCTCTGCCGCAGAGCAACCTGGCACAAGGTCAGCACACACACACAGACATACATACTGTGTAATCAAGATATGAACACACACCAGATTTAATCCAACAGGTAAGAGGGGACAGCAGGACACTGTCACTGACCGTGTGTTGTCTTTCTCAGACTCTCTGTCCAGACCAAGGAGGACGGTGTTCAGCCGGGCAGTGGAGGCCTGCGACCTCCACTGGCAGGACAGCCACCTCCAGAGGATCATCAGCAGTGACCACTACATGTCTCCATCCTACCAGAGAGAGGGGGAGAGCCTGCTGTTCAACCCACAGGGCCTGCCGCTCTGGCTAGGTGAGCACACACACACACACACACACACACACACACACACACAAAGCTCTGTGAAACTGTAATGTGATTATTTTACTCTGAAGAAAGTCAACTTTGTTATTTTGTTCAGTTATGTGTGAGAACACTTAAATGTCACAGAAACTAAAACAGTAGTCGATTACTCATTTCCAGGAAGCAGCGGTTGTGTTCACCTGTTGTAGAAAAGCACACATCTATTATGTCAAATGATATGTTTGTTTAAGATACACCGAGCAACACACACACTTTCTGCATTACAACAGTGTAGAAGAATGTCATTTTCAGGAGAACAGCAGTGTTTCTGTGGCACTTCCATAATTCCACTGAAAGCCAAGCTAACACAGACACCCCCACACACACACACACACACACACACACACACACACACACACACACACCACCAGTAATTCTGCTGATATTGAGGCCAGTATCTGCAGTAAGCAGCTTCCAGCTAAGATCTGTCAGATTCTGCAACTTAAGCCAGCTATCAGACTCACACTGGCGTTCTGCTGAGACTGCACTGTGTGTGTGTGTGTGTGTGTGTGTGTGTGTGTGTGTGTCTTTGCCACTCCTAACTACATCCTATGTCCCACAGTTTGGAAGAAAAATGCATGTCTGTGACTGTGTATAGCAGCGTGTGTATGTGTCTGTGTCTCTGTATGTGTGTGTGTGAAGCTGTCCTGACTTCACCGTCTCTCTCTGCCGACCACACAGACCACGTCCCGACGGCATGCGCCCGTGTCGATGCCCTGCGTTCCCACGGTTACTCCAGGGAAGCGCTGCGCCTGGCTGTTGCTATCATCAACACACTCCGCCTCCAACAGCAGAGACAGATGGACATCTACAAACACCAAAAGAAAGGTGAACCGCACACACACACACACACACACACACACACACACACACACACACACACACACACACATACACACACACATTCATAGAGAGCTGTTTGCTTGCTCTGGAACAATCATATTAACATTGGTCTTTCCTGTCTCAGAGCTTCTCCAGAGGGGCGTGACTTCCACCACCAACCTGGAAGGCTGGGTGGGCCATCCCTTAGACCCAATTGGCTGTCTGTTCACCACGCTTACGGAAACCTGCCGCATGGACGATGACAGCACCATGGACACCGGAGGTACAAAAAACAAACATGCGGCTCTGTTTCTCCTCTTTACAGGAGGTTCCAATGAGAAATCATCACAACTCTGTGCCAGAATCTGACAAAAACAGGAAAACTTTTTTTTGAGGCTCCCAGAAGTTGTTTCAAGCTGTTAAGAATATTTACTTTATCAAGAGGCAAGAAGTGTGACATAAACTTCACTACATTTCCCATGAGGTTTCTTGTATTGTTGCATCATTTAGCACTGAAGTGTCTTTTACTTGCAGACTTTCTGCAGAGTGAATCTGGTGAAATCGTTTCTGGTGCACCAGCAAACCACCTAGTTTCATAACGTGTCTCTGGTCTCATGTGTGGTGTGTGCTGAATCACCCACAGGTTCACTTTGTCCTGTGCAAGCTCAAGAGCTGAGTCACTAAAATGTGTAGTGTCGCTTTAACTGATTAACTTATTTTTTTAGATTTAAATGATAGGCGTTTTGATACTGCTCTTTACCACGGTGACATGGTGAAGCTGAGAATAAGCCTCACCTCTCCTACATTATGAGCAGCCATTAGCCATTAGATTGCTGGTCAGAGCTGCAGCAACCGAACGGTATTCATTTATGACAGAGGCGGGAAAAAAGAGATGGAGATCACAAGATTAAAAAGATTTTTAAATGTTCACACAAAGATATTATTCAATTAGTGCTTTATTGGTGAACTAATAATACATGTGCTGAAATCATTAGCCATGCAATACGATAAATGGCCAACAATTCGGATAATCAATTATTTGTTTCAGTCGTTTGTCAGTCAATAACACTAAGAGCCTTTAGTCATGCTTGCAGTTCTGAGGCTGTACTTAGGCACATCAGCACTTTGAGCTAAATGCTAATGTTGTACTAACATACTCACAGTGACAAGGCTAACATTCTTGTGTTTAGCAGGTCTAATGTTTACCATGTTCACCATCTCAGTCAGCATGTTTGCATGTGAGCATTTGATAGTTAGCGCTACATGCAAAGTACAGCTGAGACTGATGGGAATGTCAGTAGGTTTGCAGGTATTTGCCAAAATAATTGTTGTTTGCGTTTTGGCCTATTGGTCAGACAAAACACAATTTGGAATACATCACTTTATACCTGTGATGGGTTGTGATGGGCATTACTTATGGAATCAGATTTGTGTCAAAATAATCAAACAAAACTTCTTCAATATCAAACAAAAATAAAAATTTGAGAGAGAATAAAACTCACTGAAGCAAAAAAAATGTCATCTCAAAAGTAAAACTTGTAACTTGCAAACAAATTATTTGTGCAATTGAGTAAACATGAGTAAACATGCGTCCATATTTTAATTTTTGTATTTATAAAGTTAACGATTTTTATGTCATAAAAGTTGTTTTACACAAAATTCTGACTACGAAGTCTTCACTGTGAATACGAATTCAAGTTTACAGGTATGAGTCGAAAAGTGCTGAAATGACGTCACTGAGGTCACAGTCAAGTCGCAGGGGAAAGTAATCGATCCGCGATTCCTCCAACTGCGCGTGCCCCAAACGCAAACATGCAGAGCAACGCCGCCAGCCCCGGAGAGACTTCACTGGCAAAGCTCTCAAGTCTCACCCATTGGGTGTGAGACACACGCATTTCAACCCGTTCACATGCTCACACGCCATATCTTGTATTTCTCACGCAGAAAAATGACCAGGATAATGCCTGCCAAGTTGCGCCACTATTTTTTAAAACAGTGGAACAGGAACAGGAATTGGTGATGTGTCGGTCACGAACGAAACAGGGAAGGGCGGGGGTCACAGACACAGCGCACGCACACACACACACACTTGCACTAAGAAATGCTGAATTGAATAAATATTTTTATTTGTACCAATTTATGTGTCATTTATCAGATCAGACCCCCGTCCCCACCCCAACCCTCACTGCCACCGCCAAAATCATACTCTGAACTCAGTTCAAAATTTGAGAGCCCTGCACAGGTAACGTCAATAATAACAGGCATAGCCATTATTTATTTCATAAAATTGAACCATTTTATACAATATACATTTCTTGAACTCACATACTTGCTTGAGCTTGCAAGATAAAGATATTTACATGCCGATGAAGCTAGTTTAGTGCTATCGTTACTGGGATTAGAAGTGGGCTAGTACTAATTAGTTAGCACTAAACAGCATAATATGAAACATATGACGTTACCCCCCCCCCCCCCAAAAAAAAAAAAAATTGTCCTCATAATTTTCGACCAAAGCATTAACAATCAAGCCAGATTTGGGATGACTTAACGTGACCAGTAACTTGTCTCAAATTTATAATTTCACTCGTAAACTGTCCAATAAGTGTGATGATTCATCATGTCGGGGTTTATTTCTCCATATCAACCTTCTGACTCTTTCCGTGTTAACTTGACACAAAGTTACTGGTTCACGTTAATTCATCCCAAATCTGGCTTGATTGTTAATGCTCTGGTTGAAAATTATGAATGATAGCACCCAGTAAAGATAGCACTAAGCTAGCTTCATCGGCATGTAAATATCTTTAGCTTGCAAGCTAAAGATATTAGTATGTGAGTCCAAGAAATAAAAGGATAAAATGGCTCGATTTTATAAAATCAATAATGGCTATACATGTTATTATTGACGTTACCTGTGAAGTCTCTCCGGTGCTAGCAGCGTTTCCCTGCATGTTTGTGTCTGGGGCACTCATGTTTCAAGTCACTCAAAAACTCACAAGCCAATGGCGACGCACCCCTGAAAAAGCCCGCCCACGTGAGAGGTTTGTGTCAGAATCGCAAACAAAAACTCAGGAGTGCAAACGAGAGAGCTGGCAGCGTGACTGCAAAGCTGACGGTGAGAGCAAAAATCTGAGATCTGAGAAATCTGAGAGAAGAAACAGAGGATATGACAAAAAGTAAAAGACCAATAGTTTACTCAATTGCACAAATAATTTGTTTGCAAGTTACAAGTTTTACTTTTGAGATGACACTTTTTTGCTTCAGTGAGTTTTATTCTCTCTCAAATTTTTATTTTTGTTTGATATTGAAGAAGTTTTGTTTGCTTATTTTGACACAAATCTGATTCCATAATTTCTCGCATTTGCAGACAATTTGTATATGAAATGTTTAATCAATTATTTGAACTAGTAGTCTAATAAAAAAATATGTAGTTGCAACCAATGCATCTATTAAGATCAAAATCATTCTCCCTCTGTGTGTCCACTGTTCACTGTCTGCTGCACTGCCTACTGGTGCTCTAAGCTAACCTACTGTCCACTAAACCTACAATATAAGCAAAAGCATGTACTCCATCAAAACACATACTCACCCGCGAACCTCCTCCCAGTCTTCTCACAGTACATTACTCAATTACAGGGTATAATTCCTGGCACACTTCACCAGCTGATGCAGTGTGTCCTGAGCAGAGGTGATCGGGCACATCAGCAGTGACTCATCAGACAACAGACTTCATGTTCTTCTATCAGGACCGAGTGCTATTGTGCTGCAGACAGCCATAAACTAGCAGTGCATGAATGGATCGGGCTGGAACACCCTGCTCATTTAGACCACACTCCTTTTGTGTGTATGTGTGTGCGTGAGTGTGTGTGTGTGGTATGTATAGAATCCATTACCATTTGCATTTCTCACCCTGCCCAGGGCTTTTTTTCACCAGTGGCCATTGCAGCAGAGCAGAATAGAGGTTGGGTTTTCCCATTGTCACCAGGCTACAGGGAACTATTGTCAATTCAAACAATGCTGACCACGGGCACACTCATTTGTGTGTGTGTGTGTGTGTGTGTGTGTGTGTGTGTGTGTGTGTGTGTGTGTGTGTGTGTGTGTGTGTGTGTGTGTGTGTGAGTGGGTTTGTTAGCAATAGAGTGAATGATTGTCTTATGTTGTTTTGGGAATTTGAGGAGAGTGGTAGGGCTATTTTGGATGTGTGTGTGTGTGTGTGTGTGTGTGTGTGTGTGTGTGTGTGTGTGTGTGTGTGTGTGTAGAGCCTGGTCACCATGCTTTATTTCCCTCTGGAAGACAGCTGGGAACATCTGTTCAAAGGGGGGCTGACTCAGACTATGCGTGAGCCAATCAATATGCAGTTTTCTCACAGATCTTTTCAAACCAACCAATCACTCAGCAGCTCATGGATAAAGACTAAAATGAGTTGGCGCTGGGGTTAAGTCTGTAAAATCAGTTTCCACTTTTCCCTAGATTTTCTTCACTCACACCCACCCACCCACTCGCAAATGCACGCACACACACACACATATATCCGTGGAATAAACAGGATTGAGGGGATCTATTGCTCAGAGGGGATTTAAGCAGAATGATGGGGTGGGGAGCAGGAGGGAACAAATGGGCACCAATCAGCAGCTGAGACTCTCACGGCATCTGTTCCCAATTATAGCCGTCGAGCATTTGGTGTAGGGTTAGCGGCCATCTTAGATTAGTGATCACCGTCTACCATGAATGCAGTATTTGTATGACGTCACACACTGGCATGCTTTTAATACATTGCACACATACCTTTATGTATGTTGGAACTATTTCTGTGTCCGTACTGGCCTTCACACCCCTGCCAACTCCACTACGCTGTAAGAAGTAAAGGGGAAATGATTAAATACCAGAATGTAAAGAAGCTAAATGAGTCTTCAGCCGAACCAAATAACTTCCAAAGACTTCCACAGTTTCTTATTACAAAATTCCCTCGTAGTGTATCTATGGACAGTGTTGTCTTGCTAAGCAGTGGCAGAAGGATACGCCCCAGCAATTGCATGTACTTTGACTCCCAGGATGAAGATCCCTGCTTCATTTGATCGAGCTTGAATGTAATTCTCACATTAGCTTCAGACTGAACAGTTTTTCACCCAATTAGATTACTGTTTATTTAATTGGGGCTGGTCAAAATTGTTTTGGGTGGGTTTGTGATAATGTGGGCTGCTTTATGTGCTGTTCTGCGTGGCTTCCTGCAACAAAAAGTTAGGCCCAATGACTCAGCTCCTCTTCTTCTTCTTTCTTTTCAGAAGGGGACCCCAGGCCTCCAGTCTACCACCATGTACCAGTGTGGGGCAGTCCTGATGGAGGGGAGTCCTATCTGACTTTGGCCTTAGAGGTGGCTCTGATGGGTATGGGCCAGCAGAGGATAATGCCCGAGGGCTTATATGCTCAGGATAAGGTATGGTAGTCCTGAAATACACACTGTCATATGATGCTTGTAATGCTAAAAGCATATACGTTAAAATATAATCCATAAAGTTCTCAGATGCTTAACGAGTCCTTATAGGCAGTACAGTAATGCTTGGCTGCTTGCAGTGGATAAGTAAACTGCATTTATGGTTTGTTGCATATTAAAAGAAGTGGTGTGAATTTGCCTGGTGTAGACAATGTCGCCATGATAGAAAATCACTATAATTAAGCGTCTGTGTGAAGTAATTGGCATGCAAAAAAGAGAGAAAAGGTCAGAGCATTTTGTTTCCTGAAAAACAAGCAGAAAATCACCGCACTTAGATTCACTTTGAATTAGAATAAATCCAAGGAAGATTCCTTTGTGTGAATGGTAATCTGCTTTAGAGTGCTTAACATGGCTGCCATAGACCTCTCTGAATGTCATGGAAATCATCTCAAATATTAAAGTCTTAGGCAAGTTTGTGGAGCACTTTTGAACAACAGGGCGACTCAGCGTGCTTTACATAAGACATAAAGGCTTTAAGAAAAGATACAGTAGGCACACAGGGCGACATAGAAAGACACACATGAATAGGATTTTAAAGGAAGTGCACTTTTAAGCAAGAGTTATATTTAAAACCAATCAGATTTCCAAAAGGACCTCTCATTGGTGAAATAAACTCACTTTCTGTCTTGTGTACTGTAACGGTACATACACACGGATGCAAAGGTGCGAGGTATTAAGGCACCCTGCTGGTCCTTTAATACCTCAAGCTCAAGATCCCTTCTTAAAAAGCTATTTAAACTTCAAAGTGCTAGCTTACTTTCTCTTATTGAAGAGTAAGAAATCATGGATCTCAGCTTATTACACGAACATAACCTCATTGATATAAAATCAGTCCAAGTGCACTGGAACTCTCAATCCATCCTCTCATTTTCTTTCATACTAAATGTTCTCGTTGTGAATGTGTTCTAGGTGTGTCGTAACGAGGAGCAGATTGTTGTGAAACTTCAGGAACTGGAGCTGGATGATCTCCTGGTTCAGACCCTTCGGAAACAGGCCATTCAGCTACTAGAAGGTAGGACAACGACATCTTCTGAGGACACTTTTTCACTCTGTGTTAAAGCATCCAGGAGACGTCCTACTCCTTAAGACATGCCATTTCTCCGAGATTCTATGTTTGGGGAGCCACATATTTTAGTTGCTGTTGTTTTTTCCATCTCATACCAATCACATTTTATGATTGTTTTAATTTTTTACAATTAAGTGTTACATCCAGGTGGTGTAAACAAGACCACGCATGCATGATGGTCCTCCACATCGTGGAGGAGAAAAATAAACGTCACGTCATTATATTCTTTCTCCCGGTCCAGCTGGTCCATTCAGCGGTCTAGGTGAGGTCATCCACAGGGAGAGTGTTCCCATGCACACTTTTGCCAAGTACCTCTTCTCTGCCTTGCTGCCACATGACGCAGACCTGGCGTACAAGGTGGCTCTCCGCGCCATGAGGTGAGTTTCCCGTTTCAGTGCTATATTTAAACGATAATGCATACTGTATGTCATTTACAAAAGGTTTTTCACACCCTCACTGCAAGAGCAAAACTAATGACATGTGTCTCTGTCAGGCTGCCAGTGCTGGAGTCCTCAGCAGGCTCCGGGGACGTGGGCCACCCTCATCACGGCATCTCCATAGTTCCAAGTAGATACCCACGCTGGTTCACACTGGGACACCTGGAGTCACAGCAGTGTGAGCTGGCCTCCACCATGCTCACTGCCGCTAAAGGTACCGCTAGCACATCCGTGTACTCATGGCTGTAATCAGAGTAGAGAGGTGTCCCTTCCCTTTTGTCTTAACAGTGCGTGCTTGTTAATAAAGTTTCATTTTGCCATGCAGGTGACATGCTGAGGTTGCGGACGGTGCTGGAGGCCATCCAGAAAAACATCCACTCCTCTTCCTTAATCTTCAAACTGGCACAAGACGCCTTTAAGATAGCCACACCCGCAGACAACCCGCCTGATATAACTCTGCTCAACGTGGCACTGGAGCTAGGACTACAGGTACTCTATGTGTGTGTGTGTGTGTATGTGTGTGTGTGTGTGTGTGTGTGAGAGAGAGAGAAAGAGAGAGAGGGAGAGAGAGAGAGAGAGCGAACAAGTGAATTATGAGGGCGAGTCAGTCATCTCCATAAAGCATTTCACCACAAAAAGAAAAAAAAAATGTGAGCACTGGTCACCAGTCAAAACATGCAACAGTTTCCTTGAGCTTGTAATTTCTGCAGGCCTCCACAGCCTCACTACAAATTAACAGAGAAAACATCACACAGCGTCTAACTGTTGCTGATGAGAAGAAACCACATAATTAAACCTTTCGGGTTCCACACTAAACACAGAAAAAGCCTTCAGATGATCAAGGCTGCAGTGTCGCTGTGGCTTCAACCAACTCTTTCTCCTGCTATTTGGAGTCTCGGCTGAATTCCTGTCAGCAAACTGCTAAATAAGTGTTCAAAATGGAAGAGTCTCAATTAGTCATCTGTGTAATTATGAACATATTTTGGATACATCTGTCGTCACTGCAGACGTGTGGTGTTACACGAGCTGTTAAATGATGAAAAGCAAACATTTCACGTTCGCATATGTTAGAATGTTCTATCAAAAGATGACTGTAAATGTACTGTGGTGCTCTTATTCCCACTGAATCAGAAAACATGTTCCTGCTGTGTGTTTTGCAGGTGATGAGGATGACTCTGTCCACGCTGAACTGGAGAAGGAGAGAGATGGTTCGCTGGCTGGTAACCTGTGCCACTGAAGTCGGTACGTGATGCCTTTTCACACGCGCCAGTAAAACAGAATTCAAGGTCTAATTATGCCCTCCGTAGTGACTTAAGATCTTCCCTTTGGTCCGCTGTGATGCATCTTAATTCTGCTTGAAGGCTGTCTTTGACTTTGAGATAAAGATGGGTGACAAATTAAATGAAAAACCGAAAAGCATCACTGGAACAGCACGAGCCTCCAGAGCAGCTCCAGTGCTCCTTGTTACAGATTCGTCAAGCCCATGAACTCCGCTGGAGGGATAAACACCATTTTCCCAGAAGATATTCCCTCATTTGATGTTTTGAAGATAGTGCTGGAGAGAGCTATCGAACGCGTTGCTCCTAAATCAAAGCTCATCCTGCCATTCTGTGACCCCTCTTATGGAAGCATCTGCATTTGTTTCCCCACTCATTTATTAACGCTTACCTGGTGATGTCTGGGGGCGCAGTTTAGATTAATTAATCTGGAGCTGTCCAAACCTAATCAAGAGTTTCAGAGAAGAAAGAGGTGAAATTTATTTGCGTGGAGCTTTAAACAACAGCCACAAATTGCCTCAAAACCAATGTGACAGTAGAGCTGGTACTGATACTGGGGAAAAAGCAAGCAAGCAGCAGCATTCTGAAGTTAGATGGCACAGAGATGAGCTGTTGTATGAATGGCTACAGCAGTGTTAACCCGATAAAGTGCATGCATGGATAATCTTAAGTAGAGACTCACTTGTGTGTTCCTAAACTGGATGAAACTGGAACTAGTGAGTTAGTTGTTCTGCTGATCAAAGCTCACAGTCTAATCAAATGTGACATTCCGGGAAAGGAAAAGATACTGTCTGATAATAATAATAATCGAGATGTTGAGTTTTTTCTGTGTGAAGCTGCAGAATATTGTTGAGGTCACTCTGAAGGATTTCAAGTGCTGTTGAAGTCTGTCAAACTAAAGGTTCATTATTCAGAAAAAACACTGTTTGGTTCGAACTGTCGGCTTCGTTCTTTTAACTGTGGAATCAACTCAATCATCAAAGAGCTCTCAGAAATGTAGAATCCCAATAATCTCGTCTCTCCCTCTCCTCCTCAGGTCTGCGGGCGTTGGTGAGCATTTTACAGAGCTGGTACACTCTCTTCACACCCACCGAGGCCACCAGCATTGTGGCGGCCACCGTCATGTCCCACAACACCATCCTGCGCCTCAGCCTCGACTACCCCCAGCGTGAGGAGCTGGCCAGCTGTGCCAGGACCCTCGCCCTGCAGTGCGCCATGAAGGACCCCCAGAACTGCGCGCTGTCCGCCCTGACGCTCTGCGAGAAGGACCACATCGCCTTCGAGACAGCATACCAGATTGTGATCGACGCAGCGTCCACGGGTATGACGTACTCCCAGCTGTTTACCATTGCAAGGTACATGGAGCACAGAGGATACCCGCTGCGGTCCTTCAAGTTGGCCTCCCTCGCCATGACCCACCTTAACCTGGCTTACAACCAGGACACACACCCAGCTATTAATGACGTGCTCTGGGCCTGCGCGCTCAGCCACTCTCTGGGTAAAAATGAGCTCGCAGCCATCATCCCCCTGGTGGTGAAGAGCGTGCACTGTGCCACGGTGTTGTCTGACATCCTGCGGAGGTGCACCATGACAGCGCCGGGTCTCGCCGGCATTCCTGGGAGAAGGAACTCTGGGAAGCTGATGTCAACAGACAAGGCGCCGCTGCGGCAGCTCCTGGACGCCACAATCTCGGCGTACATCAACACCACGCACTCTCGACTGACGCACATCAGTCCGCGGCACTACGGAGAGTTCATAGAGTTCCTGAGCAAAGCGCGGGAGACTTTCCTGCTGGCTCAGGACGGCCACATTCAGTTCGCCCAGTTCATAGACAACCTGAAACAGATCTACAAGGGCAAGAAGAAACTGATGATGTTGGTCAGGGAGCGCTTTGGCTGATCTCACCCCTCCCTCACAGGGACCCTCGTCTTGGGAAGTAGTTCAACTTATTTGTTTCTATTTAAGGTTTTTTGGATTCCTTGTATTTTTACGTCTTATGTTGAGCCATTTGTTGACTTAAGTCTTAAGTTTTTGTCTGGTTTTGTTGTTTTGTTTCTTGAATGTGAACCAGGAAGTGTTCGCAGTGCATTGCGCTACTTCATTGAGACTGCAAAAGGGGGAAATGGCTTGAAACAGCAGCAAAAACAAAGCATTTTTCTCCTCCGTCTAATTTTCAATCTAGTATGAAAAAGTCAAATGATTGTGATAGAAAACAAAACAAAAAGGAACTTTTGTTTTTCAGTGGCACATGGCGATTTAAAAACCAAAAGCTTTCGTTGGATGGGGTACTTACTTTGAGCCAGAAGACACTTTCAGCTGCGATTAACAAGAAGAGGAGGAAGTGGTTTTCAAAGTGGAAGGAACATGTCATTCCAAAAGGAGAAAAAAAAACCCACTGAGGTCGAAAACACACGTAGTGTTACTGTCATACCTCGACTGTATTATTTGTCAGCTTTAACTTCTCTATCAGAAATGGCCTCAGGGCATATTAGAGGGTGGAATACAGAGCTGCATGTGTGGTCTCTCTGTAGAAGAAGCCAGTACCAACAGGTTTAACACTTGACTAAAGCCACTCTAGACTAGCTCCTACCCTCCACACCTGCTGGTCAGTGCTTTTCCTTCAGAATATCCTCAGAGGAAGAACCATGTTGCTTCACAGAGTGCATGTTTTCAAAATCCACAAGCCTGAGAGTGACATAATTCAGGCTGTCCTAGCAAAGGTAGAGTAGTTGAGGCTCCACGTGCACATATACTATATACAGTCTATCTCGTATGTCCTATAAGCTTATTAACAGTGACAATACACAACTGTGATGAATGGAGTGGTCGTCTCCAGAGATCCCACTGCACTGCTGTACAGCTATTTGTGGCCAAAACCATTTAAATCTATAAGACTCCAGTGGTCACCTTTCACTCGCTAGATCAAGATTTAGTCAATAAGCAATATAAGTCAAGTCTGTGCTTCATTCTATCACCTAGCAGCATTCATTTCACCTCCTTGTATTCTGTCGGGAAGCTTTGGAACATAATCGGACCTTGTTGATTTCAGTGACTGTTAGTTGTTAACTCTGCCTGTAGCTGAAGTCCCTTTTCCATCTCGAGGACCTTCGCCAGAACTCAGGAACTTTATGTTTGTTTTGTTGTTTCCCAGAGACTTACCCAATTTTAAGAGCATGAATCTGATTGGAATGTTGGTTTCTTAGTCATAGTTACTACCCCTGAAGCCCCGACACACAAAACTGTACTTTTTACCATTGCTACAAGAACTTGGGATGAGCTGTGCACTGCTTACCATGATGATGAGTCAAACAAGTACTGTTTCGTATAACAGCCAGAATTAATAAGAGGTAATATGTGCTTAACAATCAAACAGTCTTGGGCTGATAACAAGGTTGAGGCTCTACATTCTGAATCTTAGCGAATGAAGAGATGCAGTTATGTCCAAAGGCCACCAAAATGTATTTTTGTAATTCATAGTCGAACAAGGCTCATAACATGGATTATGTGAGACCTAGTAAATAATCATCCAACTCTGCTGATCCCATCTGCTCTACAAAACTTTAGTGTCATTTAGCTCATTGTTATCATTTAGCTGCACACGTCCTGTCCAACCTCAGCAGAAAGTTCACCCACTGGACTCTGGCTGCTCAGCAACAAACAGCAGACGGGCAAAGCTAGCAGCCAGCTAGTGAACATGGTGGAGAGTTTAGCTGCTGAAGAGTCAGTGAAGCAATTCAAGTAACATAGCATACCTAAAAACAAAGGAAAAGGCTAATGTTTGAAATGTTGATTGCAGTAATCTCACTAATTGCCATCATGGCTAAAGCAAAAATGAACCTGCTTAGCTGAGCTGTGGTTCAATTCCTCCAGTTCCTCTGTGGTCTTGTGATGGAAAAGGGTCTGTAGTTACTAAAGCCACCTGCCTGTGATTGCTGCTGGTCGTGATCGTTCTGGCCTGTGAAGACGAGCGGCCTTGTCTTTTCTCAAACCACTGCAGATGTGCAGCACAAACAAGCAAAATCCAGTATGTTTTACGACTTGATGACTTAATTGTACATATTTGAGACCACATGCCTTGGCACAGGAAGTCGTTCTATGTTTATGGGGGGGGGTGCTCACACTCCCTCGTCTTACCCAGTGGCAAAGTGTTGTTGGTAATGGCAGTATACAGTACAGCAAGAGCTTGAATCTTTACTGGTTGGACGAAATGTCATCGTACAAGCACTTCACACAAATACCTCTTCAGTACGTTCCTGCCTGCTTCAGCATTTATTTATTGATTGTTTGGTAACTTTGTATGACTGAGTAGGAATCGCAGACACACACACACAGAACGCAGCGAGTGAGTCAGCCTGTTGATGGCAGGACAATAAACGAAAAGGGGTTTTTTTTGAATGGAGGAGCATTTTCTTGTCTGCTTTTACATTCCATAAGAGCTACCTTCACCCACTACCCGGGTAGTCAGTCGCAAACTCTGGGCCTTTTTGATCCGAAGAAACGCAGATAGAAGAATGGAGAAGAAGAAAAAGAAAAAAAAAAGGAAAACTGAGCAAAAGAAAGACAAGAGAGGCTAAACTCAGTTCTCAGGGACATCACTTAAAGAAACAAAACAAAAAGTAGTAGCATTAAGCATTTAAGATATTGTAAATATTAAAGTGTCAATTCAGAAAATTGTAAAGTTATAATTATTTATGATAAGTATGTTATGTGTTTTTTTTCCTTTCGGTTTTTGGAGGAGGTGTACTTGAACTGTTTTGGACGGGGAATTTGACAGCGTTTTTTTGTAAGAGATAAGACTTCAAGGCATTCTCAGGTGCTCCTGTGTACATTTCTTTCTGTTTGTTTTTGCTATAATAACTATTATTATTTGTATTTTTTTTTTTTTATTTGCAAAGAAAAAAAAATCTGTGTTCCAAAAGGAAGCATGTCATTCAGAGTCGAGGGGAATGAGGAAGGCATTCATTTGTAAACAGATACCTACTAAACCTGACTATGCAGAACCACTTTGATGGTCTTGTCTCCTCTTAAAGAGACCCCTGAAAAAGTGTGGAAGAGACACAGTGGACTGAACCACTATTTGGGGGGGGGGGGGGGTGTCAAACACAAGACCTAGCATGCTTGTATTTGGACAGTGCGCAGTAGCCAGCCTGCATACGCTGCAACATTTAGAGGAGAAAAAAAAAAGAAAATGGTGGGAAATGCCTTTCTGACCGATCAATGTACAAAGTTTATTTTTGCTTTACTTCTTTGTTGGTTTTATTTAATCAGGACTCAAGCCTTTAGTGTCTTCTCAGAGGTGTCGAGTCATGTGGCGGCGCCGCAGTGAGACAGAACAATACGCAAACGTCAGAGAGTCTGAAACAGCGACTGTGTGAACAAAAGAGACTGTGGATGACCTTGTGTTTGTGACATTTTTTTATTGCTTTTTCAACTCCCCTCAGCCTACACCACTGGCTGAGTTCACCTCTTCTGTCTCCTTACCTTAATTTCTTCTCCTGCTCTTTAGTTGTTCATCGGCGCGCTCACACGGGGGGGGGGGGGGTTTGGTTTAAAGCGATGCAGTGACGTGTCAGTGACCAGCTCTCTGTGCAGCTGTCCCACCTTCACTGCAGCCTCGCGTCTCCACAAATTCAGCTTTTGATCAAAACTTGATTTCCATCTGTTGTCGCTGTGAGGTTTCCACAGAATGAGGATGAAAAGAGGTTGGATTGGTTTCTTGGCTGCTCCCTGAGCTTGATAAGGCTGTTCTCTTAAGTCACAGATGAAAGGGGGATATTATTTTAGCGCTCGCTTACCTTGGAAGCTCCAGCCAGCTGCCTTTATGTGATGCACTCACTGACAGCGTTACAACAAAGAAGTTCCTCCCTCGAACGTGATCTGTCTTTTTCAGTCTGGGTTAACTGCATCAGCCAGTTCCCGAGCTTTTCTTACTTCCCCCTCTCTTTCTTTCTTTTATAGGAGAGTACATTTTGCTGGTAGAGATCTAGTTCACCTTCTGTTTCTTGGTTTCTTTTGTTTTGGATTCTCTCTAACTTAAGGGAAAATTGAAAGTGTTTGTTGCCTCTTTGTGCTACTGATTATGAAAAGGTATTTCCAGTATTTGTTGCCACAGAAGTATGATAGCTTATCATCAACACTTGTTTTTTTTTTTATTTGTAATTTTTTTGTGCAACTTCTTGAGCTACTGTCTATAAAGCAAGAATTTATTACTATTTATGTAACGCTACTACCATTTTATATTGATTTGTGTTGGAATCTCAGTGCTTTTCTATGAATAAAGTGTGAAACACGTTACAAGGACTTCTTTTTTTTTACACTTGCACGACTTAAGAAATGATATGATGGAGCTATTATTTTTTGATACTTGAGTTTTTAAGTATTATCTGTGATACTAATGCTTTTTAAAAAATATATGTATGAAAATGAAAATAATGATCATCTGAATTCATTCCAACACAACACACCCGGTCCAAAGGAAATGTCATTTTTGGTGCCTCTGCTGCCTCGTTTTCACCATTTTCACACCATAATTCAGGGTTGGAATAATAAGCCACAGCCATGCTACATTTATTAGACAGCTGAACTGCCTTCTTAAGAGCTATAGTATACAGGATTTTGAAATGTAATGTATTTTCACAGCGCTGTATGCTGGTTCATCCGTCACTGCCTTCAGAGAGCATGTGTGAGCGTTTAACTGAAATGATCTATGTAAATAGTTTTCCCCTGATATAGAATTCCCTACAAAGCTTATATGATATATGATAATGTATAGCACACATGCAGAAAAATCCATCTTTATTTCCAAGGAATGTGGCCCACTTGTGCATTCAAAGGCATTTCTGCATCATCCATTTCAACTTTTTGTCTTTCATGTGGCATATTGATAAGTGTCAGTGTGCACTGTACCTGTTGAGCAGCTGTTTGTTTTAGCTCTGTAATACCTCAGGAGTGCTTTGTTGGCCTAAGCTCTGAAACTATAAGCAACCCTCTCTCACGACAATCCAGTCTGTATCCCAGCTGGTGTGGCTCATTCCTGTGTTTTCAGCCATGCAACCAGCCTGCATTAGTGATAAATGAAGCACATGGGGGCTGATACAGTTCCATCAATCTCTCACTCATTTGTTGCTTATCAGAATATTCTTCTATCCCTCCTTCACCGCTTCATCCTCATTCATTACAGATTTCTGCAGAGCCATATGAGCAGACAATCAGGCCATCAAGAAGTGTGCTCTCGACACTGTGTGTGCGTGTCTAAATCTAGATTGATTGGCTGATGGTCAGTGAACAGATTTATATTAATTATCTAGACAGATAGATGGAGAAGTGATTGCTATATGCTCAATCTTTGCACTGCTTCACCCAATTTCTCTCTCTCACACACCATACGCATGTCAATGTATCCCCAAAGTGTATTTTTTTACACTTCAACTCTATTTTCCCCCATTTGGACATTGAGTTGTGCAGGTGACCCACAATAAATACAGTGCCTGAACGCATCCACGGTCAGTGCACAGCCATTTTCAGGTCTCTGTGGAGATGCTCTATTGGGTTCAGGTCTGGACCCTGACGAAGCTCCTCCAGGACTCCTGTGTTTTCTATGCTATGCTTTGGGTCGTTGTCTTGTTGAAATGTAAGCCTTCGCCCCAGGAAAACATCTTCACTCAGGATTGCTCTATATTTTATATATTATATACTTATAGATATTGCTATATTTGTCTGCATCCATCTTTCCCTCTGTTCTGGCAGTCTGCCTGTCACAGAAAATATCCCTACAGCAACGAGATTGTGCTCAGTGCCAGGTTTCCTCCACACATGCCTTAGGGAATTCTCGCCAAATAGTTCAATCCTGGTTTCATCAGACCAGAGGATTGTGCTTCTCATGGTCTGTGAGGACTGGCTTCTGTCTGTCCACTCTAGCACAAAGGCCTGATCGATGGAGTGCTGCACCGATGGTTGCCTGTCTGTAAGGTTCGCCCATCTTCACGAAGGAACTCTGAATCTTTGGCTTCTTGGTGACCCAGGCTCTTCATCCACAATTGCTCAGGCTGGCTGAGCCTTTTTGGACTCGGGGTTGTAACAACAAGGACATCCAGTTACTTAGACGTGGAACCTCTTTTGCACTTCCATGTCATGTTTAGATGTTAGCATATCCACTAATAGCCACTAGGGGGCAGACAGGCTAACAGTGAGTATGCAAATAACTAAACAACTTAATAATGTAACAGTGCAATGAGGAATTTTACATGTCTTTATATTTACTAATCTCTTAAAATCAAGCAACTGTTTGAATATGTTTACACAAAGCCAAGACCTTGTTGCGCAGGACCTTTTGCGGGTATGTGGATCACAGTTGAGGTCCAAATCACCAGGCTGACCATGGTGGAACAGGAAGTTGTAATCAGCAAAGAGGGACAGTCAACTGTCAGCATCTGCATTAGTGTGAAACAGCTCAAGGTCTTCAGAGTTTCAGTTTCCCCCTCTGCCTTCCTCCACAACCACTATGGTAATAATGCCGATCAGTCTCTGTCACTGTGGGCTGTGTGTGGATGTGTGTGTTCATTCATGCATGTGGTCATTGAAAGATATAGTGTGTGTGTGTGTGTGTGTGTGTGTGTTTGGGGGCGGTCACTGATAAAGCGCTGATAGTGTCCATCTATGGCAGATGATGTACAGCCTGCTGTCTCTTCAGGCAGATTGGATTTTCAGGCCTGCTGATTTGCTGAGAGATGGAGCCTGGACCTCCTTCAAACAGGCACACACACACACACACACACACACACACACACACACACACACACACACACACACATCCACCTGTTCATTCTCTGTTCACAAAATAAGCACATAAAAGCCCCCCAGACACACGCACACACACACACACACACACACAGACACACACACACACACACACACACACACACACTCAAACACATTTATATATTATTCTCCTGCCAAATCCTTTAAAGGCAACCATGTGGAAATTGATCTCCATTTCTAAAGAGCATAGATTCATTGTTACAACGTTCTCTCTCTCTCTTTGTCACACACACACACATACACACACACAGCCCGTCACTTTGTTCCCAGATGGCCCACTGACACACAGTCGCAGCCTCTTCAGTCTTACCTGTCGACAATCAGTGGTGATTTTTGTTCATTTGTGTCCACTATTTACACAACGTGTGTGTGTGTGTGAGTGTGTGTGTGTGTGTGGGTTGCAGGGGAGAACAACAAAAGCTTCTGTGTGTGTGTTTGTGTGCATGTGTGTGTGCAAGTCTGTTTATGGTACTGCAGCAACACAAAGGACAGAGATGAATGAAAGCTGGCTTTCATTAGAGGAAGAATCGCTTTTTCCCATCATCAACATTAATTCAGCTGCTTTGAGCATTGTGTGTTTTTGTATTTATTAATAACACTGAGGTCCACTTGCTTCTGCTCAGTCTTAATTATTTGGAGGCTTAAATTGAACATTTCATCTCTTCCTTCCATCTGAAACTGGAAATCCATAAAGGATGTCCAACATTCAGCGATCCATAACCCTGTTACTGTGTCGAGGTGGGATTCAGGTTGTAAAGCTGGCAGTATTTTAAACTTGTCTTATTCTCAACAAATCCCATGAAAAGATCAAAACCAACTATAAATAACAAATACGTTTCACCAGCATTTTTTAGTATCTGCTCACATGTCTGTCCTTAGTGTTGTCCTTTTCCCCTTACTCTTCGTGTTATTTGTCTGTCTGTCTGTTCCCTTGTCTGTCAGAGGCTGGGGGTGGTCTCCTCCACTCTCTGCTGTCTCCTGCCTCTCACCTGTGCACCTGCTTTACATCATGACCAATCACACTTGAGCAAGCTTTTGTTGCATACAGGCTAACAGCCCTTGTGGAATGGCTGAATGCCATTTCGGAATCTATCAGCTATCATCTGACGATGATTTAGCTTTTTTATTCATCAGCATTATATGCAGATATCTGTTTACAGAGATTAGTCAAAATCTCGTTTGAACCTAAAACAAGTTGCTAATCAGACTGTAAACAATGATGGCCACATGGAAGAGGAGGTCCTCGCCCAGCTAACTGTTATCTGGCATACAGATATCTGCTGGCTGCACTAGAAACCCTGAAACATTGTTGCCCCCAGACGCTAAATCAATCACCAGATGATAGCAGATGTGTGACTGGTCTACAGATAGACCAATACAAAATAAGTTAATCAACCATCACCTCCAAAATGACATTTTCCGAAGGGATGTAATGCAAACAAAACTATTAAAAAGATATAGATTAAAAATAGATTTAATTCAAAGGAAAACTAAAATACTGTCATTGACTGTTCGTTCACAACAACATGGCCTCCAGACTACAGAGTGGCTTGAGAAGAGGGATCCCCTGAAATTCTAAACCGTCCCCACTACCCGAATCTGGTCACATGATGTTATGATTTTTACTGGAATCCTTCACAACAACATCATCAGCAGCAACAACAACCGGATTTACTAGAATCTGCTTATCTGATGTTCTTAACTGCCTCAAAGAGAAAAACACAATTTGGGATTAACTGATCCCTTTTTTCCAAATTCCTCATGTAAAGAGCTTCCATTCTGATTACAGCAATAATGCACATAATTTCATTTTAAGCCAAATTCTGTGCAATAAAGCTTTGTATTTACCCTAAATGTACCAAACTGTTAAATTCACATGGAGGCAAAAGACCTTGAGGTTTGTGCTCGGATGCTCCTGCCTGCTCTGCTTTTATCCTGCATTTCATTGGTGGTTGTCGTCTCATTGGTTGGCATGACATCATGTGCCCAGTTTGGCAAAAATGATGCCTGACTTTAACACCTCCACCTGTCCTGAAATGACCTATGAAGATGTACAAGTACTTCCCAGCAGTATAAGGTAATGGCTATACATACTAATGTATGTATAGCCATTACCTTATACTGCAATATTGGCTATACATACTAATGTAATGGCTATACATACTAATATATGTATAGCCATTACAGCAACTTGAGGCTGCAATTGTGATTTTGGCTGTGTTCCAATAAGCTTAAAGACATGATGGTGGTCACTACTTTAACATTTTTGTAAAAATATGTCTTTAAAGGGGCAGACGACAATTCTGAAGGCAATTTAAAATGACAGCACAACTTAGCATTGCACTCCTATAACACTGTCAGAATTAAAATAGAATGTTTAAAACAAAGGAGATCACATTTGCTGCAGCAGGACCATAATGCAACTTGCCACCGACAGTGTGTTCAGGCGATTCGATGTATTATGCTTGTGGTTCCAAGTGATGTCACTTGGGGTCATTTATCAGACATTACACAACTTGTTCTGGAAACACAACATGTTTCATACAACTTTTGTTGCCTGCTGAGCACCTCAGACAATGTAACCATAATACGTGTAACTGTGCCATTACCAATAAGATTTGACTGGACAATTTGAAATCTTGACTTGGGTTTCCTATGTGCTATTTTGGTCAGTTGCTGCGGTGGAACCACCAGTAAAACCTGCCTTAACAAACCTCATATCTTTATGATAAAATAAAAGAGGTTAAAAAAGTGAAATCCAGACATCAAAAGGTAAATCTGAGCAGCTGCAAGATGATTGACAGGAAACAAAAGAGGAAGAACCATTGCTCCACAAACCTGCTTATTATTTCAGGGCTTTTAAAAGAGAGTAACAAGAAGCTGCAATTGATTGGCCAACAGGGTCACAAGCAACAAATGCTGGGGACCAGTGAAGTGAATTTGGCTTCTGACACCTTTTAGAAAAATGTTAGTGAATTCCTACTTTAGTAGGGTTTTTAAGGCTTTGTATGTGTGGAAGGTCCTTTTCTATTTGCTTCAATGCAACCAGCCAAACTTGTCTTGGAGCCTGTTTTCAACAGCCATGATAGAAATAGCACTTCAACATTTGGCTGTGGCAGTTATCACTCAGATTCGACTTCACAGTTTGCTGATCTCAAGTGGCAGCAGCACTGGTGCTGGTAACTGAGTAGCTTCCTCTCTGTTTTGCTATTTAACGCAAATTCTTTGAGACAAATTTAAGTTCCTCTGCCTTCACTGTTAGTTAATGTTGTTCTAGAGGCCACATTATTGTGTTGCACTATTTGAGCTGTTTATTTATAAAGACCTTCATTACAAAGTGCGTCTCGGAGGACTTCAGGCTGGATGATAAAATGGTGTTAACACACCTTCAGGCAGGACGCTGTCTCACTTCTGTCCCAGTTAAAAGATCCAGTCACTGTCTAGTCTCTGTTCCATTTTTTGGGCCAGGCTTCAGCCTCAAATAAGTGCCCACAGTGCTGATGCATGAGCCGTCACAGCAAACACAAGATATGAAAGTGGTGGTTTTTGGAATGATCTTATCATTTATTTCGGGGACTTTTTATCTGATTCAACTTACAAGTGCATCAGTAGAGTCTCAGTTCCTAAATGATACGAGTTACAAATCAACAAACACAAGAACACAGGTCAGCACTGTTTGCAGTTCCTGTTAGATTACAACACTGACATGTGATGCAGGTACTGAAAATGGAGACAGAGAAAGTGGAGATGACCAGGCAGAGGATTTTCATGTGATTTTCAATGACCTTTAGTAGTTTATAGACCAAATAATAGCCAGACTAAGAACCTACAGTAGGTGTGGGAACCCTCTGGCCTCCAATATACAGCAAGGCTTTTTTTTGTCGTACTTCTTAAGAGAAATGGACAAATAATAATTTTTTTTGTGAAAAAACTCACAGTGATGAAGAAGACTAATCTTGAGCATCATCACAGCTACAAACATGCTAAACTGGATGAGAAAGACAAATGAGTTTGGATAAAGTTGACCCTCTTCTCTCTCATCTGTCACTTTTCATTCAGAAGGAGACACTGTGGAGCTGCATCAGACGAAGTAAAACTGTTCCAAAGTGTCTGTTTGTCTGGAGTGATTCAGAGATGAAGAAAAACCTGAAGTGGAAACTCAGTGATATCAAGTTTCTGTGAGATTCGTTCTTCATGGTGGACATTACCAAGAACCTCTCAGAGCTGAACCTCAAGCTCCAGCAGCTTCTCTCTGCTTTCAAATGTGAAATCATTTGAAGAGAAATTAAAGCTGCTATGACGTCTGAATATGCTGTTTCAGGATGTAAAAAGTAAACAATGGAACTGAATATATTTTAAATATGAAAACAGCTGATGTGTCTGACAACCTAAAACTTGAAACCGTTGAACTGCAAAGCAACAACCTGCAACTGTGAGCAGCTCTTTTCAAAACTGACTCTACCAAAGACTCAGTTCTGCTCAAGACTGACTGATCCAACTCTGGAAATCCAGCTGAGCATCATCACCATCACCATCACCATCATCATCATCATCATCATCATCATTTCTACCATCTGACATCAGATGCTTTGCCAAAGAGAAGCAGTTCCAGCCACTGCAGAGGATTGTGTGATATATGTGTTAAATAATTTAATAATGCCAGAGAACCACCTAAGGGGGCAAAGACCACCCTGCTACCCTGGTCTCCCTAAGTGAGCTCACTCCTCCCTCCATCACATATGCATAATAAATTTCTCAGGTGGCCACTGACCAAATCTCTGACTGAACTGTGGGTGACCATATTGCATTGCATCACTTTTAAGGTGATCACAGTTAATTCTGAGGGGAACTCATTCATGGCAGTCCATCCAAAAGCGGATGAGATATGAGACCAAAGTGGTGGAACAAACTGACTGACGTGGTCATCCCGAGGGCTCACACTGCTTCATGTGATGGAACATGAAAAGGTCCAGCATGAAAGAAAGTCAGTAATGGTCACTTATGGCTCTCATAGAATCTGGTCCATTTAATCACCACGTAAATTCTCGGAGCATAGAGGCATTATCATCCTATTTGCTGAGCGGTCGGTGAAAAGAAAATCAATCAAATCAATCTTTCTTTAAGTGGCCAGGATGAAAAAAAAGATACACACATTTTTGGGTTTTAATATTCGAGAAAACTGCAATCACATGCAACCTCTCAGGACGCTTACAGTGTGATTCAGTTCATAAGACACTTCTTCTACAAGTCAGAGCTGATGAAATTAAAAGAAAAAAAGACAAACACAGCATAAGGCATCTTCTTTCACAGCATGAATTTCTTAGAAGATTTTCTGTCCCCAAGAGTAAAAATAAAACTGCTCATGCTGGGATGCGGCGGGGGATTGTGCTCACAGTGAAGATGTTAGGTGGAGGCATGATGAGCGGCTGTGCGCAGACATTTTTCCTTGAAAAAAATTAAATTAAACCTGCAGTACTAGTTTCTTGCACTGAAACTTTTGATTTTGCAGCCTTTGACCAACTACTCACACTGATGACAAACTCACTTGTGACTGAAGATGCTCACAGCTATTCAAAAGGCTATAAAGGTTCATCTCTATTAGTATTTATGAGCTCTAGCATAACATTGTGGTGAATTTGGATGACAAATGTCTAAAAATATATATTTTCAATCTACAAGTCAAAGCTGTCTGGAGCATTTTTGAACGGATCCAATATTAATACAAATCCCATAGAACTGAAAATGCGTTTATAATGTACATGTACTCGCTAAAATGATTCCAATGGAAACGCATAATCCACTCCTGGTCAGATCAACATATTATAGAAGAACAGAAGATCTTGTATTAGAAAATCTTGTTTATCATGAAAATCTGAACTGGATGAATGAAGTGAATCCACGTAAATGTACATGAAGATTTGGATGTTTTTATTGGGTCAGTGTTTTTTATTTTTTCTCCCAGGACATCAGTAGTAATGGACTCTGAAAGCAGATATCAAGTTGTACATGTTTTCCTTGTGATGTTGCCTCACTACTCCATCTCTACATTTGTTTAATCATCTGTTTAGAGTGTCGGTGCACGGCTTCAACGAAGGCGCCCACGTTCTCGGGGTCCATGTCGGGGTAAAGGCCGTGACCCAGGTTGGCGATGTAGCCCCTTGTGCCGAAACCCTCCAACATCTTCTTCACAATGTCTGAAATGCGCTCCTGAAAGGGGAGGAGAGAGGGTTAAATTTAAGGATCAGACACGGCAGACGTTTTCAGATCAGTCATGGTTCAACTGCGGCTGTAGAACATTTAGAATAAGTCTGAGTGTCTGGCATATAGTTTGCTCAAACTGGGTCAGGGCAGGAACAATCCTCTGGTGAAGAGTTAGAAATTGCCATAGAGTGTGTAAACAAAAGTTTGTCAGAATGAATTATAGCGCTTGACATGAAGCAGAAATGTATGAATGGAAATACTGTGGGATGAAAATAGGATTCACAGCATGTGAACACCGACTGCTGAAAATAGCAGCAGCTGAGAGAGAAAAACTTGGGAAAAAGTGGAGAGTTGTCTGCGATTTTCCTTCCTTTCTGTTTTACTTCATGAAACACAGCGTTCTGCTCTGGAACCACTGAACACCTCACAGTAAAAAAAGGAGATGTGTCTTCTGGCCCAAACCTAACCGTCACAGTCCACATGGCTGCTCAGGACTGACCCTTACACCTGCTAAATTACATCATATTAATCGCAATATTCTTGACAGCTGTAGTAAATGACAGGCATTGCAGCTCTGATTTCCAAATTAACAGAAAGTGTCATTCTTGTTAAGGCTAAATTGCACATTTCTGACATATATACAGTGTACATCCTGAAGACCTTCCAGTAAACAAAAGCTGCATTCAATGTGATTTAAGGGAATTTGAGGCATCTTATTTAGAATTCTCTCTTCAGTACAAATGACATTTATGAGCGGTCTCGACCTGTCGCTGCAGATGTGTACAGATAGTCTGGATCTCTCCACAGGCAGAAACACTTGCTTGACCTCAACCTGAATGAATTTAGATACTAAATGAACTCAAATAAAATACAGAGCTACAGCAAAATGAATATCCTTTTTACCATCATAATCATCATCATGACTTGCTAAGTGATTTTTTCATTTTCACTGCCATATTTCTGCTCAACAGCGTATCCATTTTTGTAGCTGCTCTCAGCGTCTTCATGCTGGCCTCTGTTCTGTGTCATCCTCTCTTGTTCCTCGAGTGTAACATCACAGACTGTCGCCTAGAACATCTCTGTGACTGTTGCATGACCGCCTCTCATGTGAGTCGAGGACCACTTTGCTTTCGGGAATGTGCACCTCCTCATGAACAGGCGGTATTGATCAGGCTGAAATGGGCGATTAACAATGACTTTGTCCACTTAAGACAGCACAAAGAGAGCTCTCAGAGAAAAGTCAGAGAAATTTACGATGGATGTTCTTGCATGAAGCCCAAGGGTTGAGCCATGGCTGTCGCTTGTTACTTGTATTATAGCAAGAGTTTTCATTTTTTGTATCTACATGTTCAATGTATTTGTTTGACTCTGTAATTATTTATATTGAATGTTCGGCTCTCCTTTGACAGAGGCTGTCAGTCTTGCTGTGAGTGAATAGGAAGGCTTTTGTTAACGCTTGAAAAATGGGCATAAGTCAATAAAAAAAGACAAAAAACAGGAGGAAAAAAGTGAGAATCTACACCAAAGTGGGAGTGGAGGTTACCTTAGGAGCGTAGAGAGCACAGGGGTCCATGTTTCCCTGCAGGCTGACCTTCCCTCCTGTGCGCTCCCTGTAAACACACAGAACACACAGGCTAAGCCTTTAACCAACAGGTGAAGTATTGATGAGCGGAGCAGGAAACATGCCCGTGTGTTGACTCAAACCCTGCGCCCAGTGACAAGCCAGGGACGAGGGAGAGGCCACTAATGGTTAACCTGCTCCTCAGGAATCACAACAGCATGCTTCACCATTAGTGCACGGCTACACATGACTGGCTCCATCCCCGAGACGTATTCAGCTTCTATTTAGCTTCAAGCTCATTTTATGCAGTCTGACTGTGACACTGGAGTTCAAGACTGAAGCTGTATTGATTGTTTTCTATTCCTGCTCACATTCCAGAAATGCAGTCTCTCAGTGCTTCAGATCTTACAAACTACAACCAGAGGAGCCAGCCAGGTGAATTTTTGACAGATTTCACAAATAACTGACGGTCTTACGTAGTATATTTAACACAGAGCTTAGTGCAGAGACATGTTTTTTGTGCCATGTTGTCAGTTTAGATCCAAAATAGCCTTTTATATGATCAGTGGAAAGATATCAGCAGTAAATTCATAACAGCTGTGTGTAGGTGTGTGTGTGTGTGTGTGTGTTACCGTGCTGATCGTGGGTCAATGGTCCAGTCCAGTCCAACCACCTCATAACCAGACTGAGACAGATCCTCTAAAGCGTAGTGAGCATCCTTTGCAAACACAATCTGGAAGGCATCACAGAAAAGTAAACAGAGCAGCTTTTTCAAAGGACTTCTGCACACCATGAAGCATTCCTGGTGAAATGCTGCCATCTTCTGGTGATACAACAAAGCAGCTATCCGTATTAGTCCAGATGGATCCTTAATGATCCCTCCTGGGAAAAGGTGTTGTTGAAGCAACAGAGTGGTGGTAAGAATAGAAAAGATTGAAACTAATATAGAAAGTAATTATAACAAGGAAACAAAGGGAAAAATACAGGAAATAAATAAATAGCGCTGTCACAGCTGACTCAGATGATGTGCACATGTGTACATCATTAGCCACTCACGGTGTCAAGAACAACACATGCCGAAATATGAGAAATTCAAGAAACCTGTTACTACAGATGTGTGTGTGTGTGTGTGTGTGTGTGTGTGTGTGTGTGTGTGTGTGTACTTGTGCAGCTATTTTTATAAGAACCAAGTTGAGTTTTATACTTTGGGAGTGCAGATTTTTTTAGAAACTCAGGACATTTTGGCTACTTTGAAGGTTAAGACATGGTTTTAAAGGTCTGGTTAGAATCAGGGTGAGGGTTGAGGTTGTGATCATTAAGGTTAGGTAAGGAACTCGGGAATGTATTATGTCAATGAGCGTCACAGGACAGAAATATAAATGTGTGTGTGAATGTGTGTGTCTGTGTTGTGGATTTGGGCAAATGTATAGATTTGGACAAAAGCACATTGACAGCTGTCTCTCACCATGGGAACGTCCTGTCCCGCCTCCTTGAGTTTATCTTTGACACAGCGAGCGATGTCTCGCAGGTAAGGCAGAGAGAACTCTTTAAACTCGACTGGCCCCAGAATGCCGGCGTGGGACTCGAAAACCTGCAGCGCCTGGAGGACACACACAAGGAAAACATTTTGTTTAAACCCGCAGTAACCGACTGTATGTTGGCCCTTAAGGAGCAGTACAACAAAGCCGTAAACATAACGTTGACATATGATCATACTAAGATGATGGCAAGTTAGCAAACAGTTGTCAGTGTAAACATCCTGCATGCTGTGAGCTGCACTGGCGTCATTATGATCCATCCAACAAATACAAAGCTAATGTTCTGTCTCTCTTTTCTTTGGTCCCCCTGAGGGAAACATCTGGCTCTTTAGCTGCTAAATGCTCCACTGTGTTCACCAGCGAGTAGCTGACTGACTGTCTGCTGTTTGCTGTTGAGCATGAGTGTTTATCAGAGCTTCCTTGCTGAAGTGACTTGCTACATGTAGAAACAACGTTGAGACCTGCAGAGCTGGGTGATAATTCTCTGTGAGCTTGTCACTACAAGCCACCTTTTTTTAAATCATGCAGTTATTTTATTCATTGTTAATCTATAAATATTCATTATAGCAGCATTAGATACCCCTAACAGCATGATCATTAACAGTAATATCTCCTGTTTCAAAGCAGATTAGTGGGACAAAAGCTGCAATAAAAACAATATTCTCTCTTTTTCCCAAAGCGGGTAAAGAGACAGACTCTGGAGCCACTCTGCTGCCCCAAATACTGAGGTGAAATGACTGCAGTAAAAGTGGCAACATACTCTGCTGGTGTGACATTGTCTAGACTTCGTAATAATCCAGGTTTGTGCTCTCAGACTGTGCTCAACTATTTTAGGGAAAAATTGCTGCCTCGACTGGATTTTGTGCTGATACTGAGAAGCAGGTTTGTTTCCATAAGGAAGTGTGTGCAGGAGCTGCCACAATCAGCAGGTAGAATTCATGTCCAAACTCCTGACACACTGTGCTTGTACTGAACCTCTGAGGCACTGAGCCTTTTTGAATCTTACTGTTTTTCTTATCAAACATCAGCCGTCCACATGTCAGAAAAACCTGCAGGCAGGGGGTCTAACCTGAGCTCCAGCTGCCACCTGTCCCAGCAGGTACTCCACTATCACATCTGTCAGCATCCTCAGCAGTATGTGGCTGGCCTCAGGGTGTTGGTACAGCCAGCGCTTGGCCTTGGAGTGGGTGTTGGAGCCTCCACCTTCGATCATGTAGGACATCAGCGTCCACTGTGGAATCACAATACAGTTTAGTGGATCAGAGCTGTGCATGCTTTTCTCTACATCTTCAAACGTGTCTGTATGATCTCTAACCGGAGCTCCGGTGAATCCTATGAGTGGCACTTTGCCCTCGATCTTGTGTCTAGTCAGCGTGATGGCTTTGAAGACGTAGCCCAGCTCTTTTGCCACGTCCACTTTGGTCTGCAGACGCTGCAGGTCCTCTGGCTCCTTCAGGGGTTCTGGGAATGTTGGACCTTTACCTGGCACCATCTGGACATCCATACCTAGAGCCTGGAGGGAGGAAGACAAACGAATTGAGACGCACAGATGTCTGCAATTTAAGATGATGGAGAGACATACCGCACCATGTTTATGAAGGAATTGTCTCAATAATCATATTACATGTTAGTAGATGAGAGCACAAACACCAAAATCGTCCACAAGAGGCTTTTTTTTAAAATCATGTGGCCTCCGTTTTTTGAATTAAAAATAAAATTTACAACTTTTTATAGCTGGTTTACTTTTTGGGAGCACATCAAAGAAGAGAATTTATCTGCTGTGATCTGTAACTGTTCAGAATCTCCCACCACTCTCAGTTAAAGTCTGAAGCTTCTGTAAAGTGACACCAAATCGCACACACCCAGAAAAGTGCTATTTAAGGTGCACTAATCAGAATTACACAACCAAGCAACTTACCTGTGGGATGACCAGGATGTCAGAGAAGATGATGGCAGCATCGAAAGGAAAGCGTCTCAGAGGCTGGAAGTGGAAAAAAGGAAGACATAGTTTCATGACATTATCTCAACTCAATATACTGTGACACTGCTTATTTACTACTGCTAAGTATCTTAAAAGTGAATCAGCTTTAAATTTGATTTGATTTCAATTTTTCATAATTAAATTAATTCAATTTACAATGGATTTTTACAATTGTATGTCAAAATTGTGTTACACTACCACTGCTGTCCTGGACATCAGCAGTCTGGAAACATATTTTGAAAACGGAGACATCAGAACTTTCATAATGAGTTTGAAAAGCGCTGCTATACCTGCAGAGTGAGCTCACAGCAGGCCTCTGGTGACCGACATGTCTCAAAGAAGTCCTTCCCAGCTCTGAACTCACGAAACTCTAAAAATCAGATTCAGCAAAACGTTAATGTCTTCATGACGTCTTAAATGTCTTACTGTTGTTTGTCCCAATATTGGACTGTTTAAAGACATTTATTGATGCGAAGAAAGTCTTTGAATTTAGGATAAGGGAGAGAAAACTCAGTAAAGAAAAGACCAAAGTACCTGGTAGATATCTTCCAGCCTGTCTCATACACCAGACAGGGACATGTTCGGTTTCTTCTCCTCGTGCTGCTCGCAGGAATGTGTCATTCTGCAGCTGGGGGAAGTCCTTGGGGCTGGAAAGAAAAACAAAAACAAAGGTTTAACATCAGTCTTCAATATCAAAATGACGCAAAGCACAGTTGCAGTGTAGCTGTAGGTTGAAGTAATGCAACAGTAATGTATCCAAAAGAATCAGAAGCAGAGCGACATTACTCATCAGTATCAGTAAAATGCTGCCTCACCTGACGTAAACAAATGTAAATTAAGCACACAGGGATGAAACAGCCACACTCATTGTTCCTATTGACTTTCATTTATTATTCACACTGATTTTACTAAGCTTAATTATGGCTCTAACATGACAGCTGCAAGGGCACTTTAACAGGCTAACACACACTGCCAATACAGACAGTACTGTCTGTGTCTGACGATCCAAATTTACATTTCAAAAAGTAAATGCTCTTTGTTTGAATGGTGGCAGTTTCCTAATCACTACAGCCCGAGGGCCACAATATGGTAACAAGCTTCTGTTATCTAACATACAGTAGGGGCACATCCCACCCTTTCCACTGCAATCATGTTAGGTATCTAGCTGAAGAGTGCTTATGAGAGATAACACTCCTCTGCTCTCTTATCATCTTCCAGCAGTAGAAAACGGTTGAATGAGAGGCTGCTTGGGATGCATCAGAGAAGTAAATCTAACTGATCAATGTTTGGATCACTGAAAACTGCTCTCCAGTGCAGATCACTGAAGCCTCCAAACAAACTAATCATGTTTACTTTAACTTGCATTCAGTTTACTTCTGGCACATGGATATGGAGACATGGGACACAGTTACAGCTGCAGGCCTGCTATTAGACTGTAGAAGAAAAAATAATGATCGCTGGTGTTGAACTGGGATAACTCAGGGAAAGTTGTCATCCAGTTCATCCAGCAGCAACCAGGTAACAAATCTAATAATAATAAAAATTGTTCATAAAAAAATGTTTTCTTACTACAAGACACTATGGAGGCAGAGCCTATTCAGACTAAACCAATATAATACTAATACTACTAATAATAACATTTTGAGATAAAAAGCTGCTATATCTACATGCCGTATTTATCAGAAGAGCCATTTGATTCATTAAAGATAAAAATTCATGCTGCAAAGGGAATGAAACCTTAAATGTGAGCAAAAGAATATTAAACTGCTGCTTTTCTGAATGAGAGTTCTCCACAAAAGAAGGAGCTAATCAGAGCTAACACGGAGCATTAACGACTATTACTGATACCATTTTCTTGTGAAAACTGGATTATAAACGCTGAACATGACGCTAAACCCAATTCATTGCTGTGTGAAGAAATGATTTCATAAGAACGTCACAGACAAGTTTCATAACGCCACTCTGTTTTGGCAGCCAAAATGCTAACGTTAACCTTAATGTAAGACTCTAGATTTCAGGCGAACAGAAGTACTTACAGAATTAAACCGTCTTTGCTCATGTCGGCAGGCTGAAGAGAAGACAGGCTGTCTCTGATGCTCCTCTCTGTCGCTCTTTTTAAGTGTCAGTTGCGACCTGCGGCTCCTAAACTGTCATTAGACTCTGTTTGCACAACTCTGTATGCGACTGCACCGTCGCTCCAGGGCGCGGCCATCTTGAAAGACCATGTGACCAAACCAGGAAACGAGTTGCGTATTCGAAATAAAATACCTTATAAAAAATATTAAAGTAATACTTTAAAATACTTACCAACAAAAAATATATTATTTTTTAGTTTTCTTTGCATATTTAAGCAATATTAGATTTTAAATTCTAATATATTGTTTCTTTGTGATTCAGTTAACAATATGATCACTGAACATACTGGTACCAAATGCTGCCTGCACCCCTTCTCCTCACTTTTATTGTCTGGTTTCTGAATTATTGTAAATTCAGAGACTTTTGACCATCATTTGGAAGCTGATAATACATATTTGAATGTTTTGCAATGACTTCTGAATACAATGTTAATATATTAATAACATCTAAATGTATAATAATTCTTTCTTTTAGGTGTACTTTTTAATCTTTCTAGTTCTCTCATGTCACTGTCAACTTAACTTCTAATTAACTGCAATGAGGTTGCGTCATTTCTTAAACATGAGCTAAATGTGCAAAGACATCCAACACAGAATTAGATTTACTGCATACACCTTTAGTCCATACAAAATGTACACATTTTCATTTCAAATAACGACAGGTATACAACTCAAATGACCATTAAATGACAAACAAACAGTTCAACTAGAAAATGAAGTTATTTTTACTCAAGTATAACATGAGCCCATCAAGTGTCAAGCTCAGTGCAACTTCAGAATTCCAGTTTACACATTGATTTTACAATACCATATTGAAATGATGAAATTATAAAGACAATAGGTTCCACAAACAAACATGAGCTACAGCACTTCAATATGAAGTGGTCTTAAAGCTGGTCGACCCTTCACTGGTCAATAAAACAGCAAGCAAACAGAACATCTTATAAGTAGTCATGAAATGCAAAATGGACTTAGCTATTAACCCAAACGGAAATGTTATCAAGCAACATCACATTATAGAATGCTGCTTTATTACAAAGAGCAGTCAGTTGAGATTTTCTACTTGAAAAAGGCCACCAGTAATTAGAACCCAGGAGGTGGACCTTAAGATTTGTGAATAGTTGTTAATGATGAAAGAGATACTGTGTCATTTTGAAGTCAAAGGAACAGTATCAGTATTTGCCACGTTATTTACACAGACCCAGTCTCTATGAGGCAGTTGTTTGTACAGAATCAATACACTTACCGTCCTGTATTCTGTCCTAGCTTTTCAAACTCTTTGTCTAATGTCTGTTGCTTGTTTGGCAAACATGATTTGAATTTAAGGAACAGCCTATTACGTCCAAATATTTAAATGCCTAGGCACAAGACTCTAGTGTCAAACCGTAAAAGTAGAATAAAACAAAATTAAAGCTCATCTGCTCTATCAATTTTGTGCAAAATCCATCACCTGTCCACCCCAGAAAATGCTAATCGGTGAGTTTAAATTGTACTAAATATATTATTTGTACACACAGATGCCACAGTATAGTATATTCTGGAACCTGCATACTGTAAGCTCTTAAAAGCAAATATCGAAGAAGTACAGTCTGCAAATGTGTGACAAAAATAAAAATAAACCGCTACAGTGGCCCCAAATATAATCCGGAGTGAATGTGAAATGTCTGTATTGATCGGAAGTGTCTGTCTCTATGGTTGTTGCTGGTATTGTGCCTCTGTGGCGGTGTAGAAGTCATCCAGGACACTCTGCATGTAATCAAAGGTGGGCCTGTCTTCAGGCTTGTTCTTCCAGCAGGACATCATGATCTCGTAGAGCTCAGCAGGACAGTTGTCGGGTTGAGGCATCCGGTAGCCACGCTGCACAGAGGACATCACCTCTCCTTTGGTCATACCTGAAGACAACACAGGCAGACATCGAGGTATGAATACCGGCAACGCACATACACACTCAAGCTGACATGAACGAGAGCATGCACACTGTAGCAGCCGTGAGTAATTAATTTTGGCGGCTGTAGCAGTGATGGTGGCAGCAGTAGAGTGAGAACATGTTGTATGTTATATGATAATTATAGGAGTAATAATGGTTGCAGTAATAACTGGCATGACACATTGAATTTTTGAAACATTTCAGAAAATAAAAACTCACCAGTAGAGGGCAATGCAACGCTTCACAACATCACAACACAAAAAGCTCAATGCTATATTTAATTTGACTGCATGAAAGGAAGCTTGATTTCCAGCAAAGCAAAGCTGATAATTGCCTCTGAAACCCCATCTACCAAAACGACATGTGCACCTAAAGACCCCCTACAACCTCGAAACAGTCATACTTTTATTACCTCACGTTTAGATTACTGCAACTCACTATACACAGGCTTAACCCAATACAATTTAAACAGACCCCAGCTAGTACAAAATGCTGCTGCAAGTCTCCTCACTAGCACCAAACTCCCGTTTTAGCTGAGCTTCATTGGTTGCCAGTGAAATTTAGGATTGATTTCAAAGTTTTATTTTTTGTTTTCAAAGCACTCCATGGTCAACCCCCTCTATATATCTCTGATCTTTATCCACCTACTCTGCTTCCAGGTCACTTAGATCCAAAACAAAACAGCTCATTGCCACCCCCCAGACACGCCTAAAAACCAGAGGGGACCGAGCCTTTTCTGTTGCAGCCCCCAAACTCTGGAACTCCCTCCCACCCCATATCAAATCATATACCACTATTGTCAGTTTTAAGTCTAACCTGAAGACACACTTTTACTCTCTTGCTTTTAATTCCTTGTACTTTCTTTCTCTTATGTATTTATTTTATTTCATTTTACACTATCTTTGCCTTACTATATTATTGGAGTCTTGTATACTTGAGTTTGTATTTTCAAGGCATGTATATTGTTTTGCCTTACCTGCGATACCTGTAAAGCACTCTGGGTCAACTGTTGTGCTTTTAAATGTTCTATACAAATTAAATGACTTGACTTGACTAAAGTCCCAGGTTTATGTGGGGCAGCTGGTTTGAGGTCATTTGATCACTTGTTTCCTTGTTTGGGATTATACGCTGTTAAAGTACAAGATCAAATGACATGATGGAGGCTATCCAAAAAGCTCCTGTTTTATCATTCAATCCAGGGACTATGATCAGAGGAGGGACCCAGTATCCAAATCTAATCAAGACTTTTATTATTTTAGCTGATAACATGTTGCATCCACTGCTGCTAAGGCACGCTAAGGCAGAGTTCTTTACCTCACTTACAAATCAAAATCAAAGTCATACACAACAGAAACATGAATGAATAGATGATTGTGTTATGAGAAGGTCCACACACACTAGTTTATTATGTTCAGAATAATGACACACTGTAGCATACAGTCGACTGAATGTCTACCTGGGTAAGGGATTTTTCCGTAGGTTATAATTTCATAGAGCAGAACTCCAAAGGACCACATGTCTGACTTGATGGTGAAAGACCCGTAGTTAATGGCCTCTGGAGCGGTCCACTTTATGGGGAATTTGGCTCCTGTGGAGAACACGTGCGCGTGCATGCGTACACACACACACAACACACACACACACACACACACACACACACACACACACACACACACACAGAGTTACATACACATATGCAGGCTCTTTAAATTTCTTAGTTTCAGTGTCTCCTGGTTCCAGATTAGTGATCAATCAGGTTTCATCTTATGAGACAGCGATACATTCATTGTCTCTCTGTAAAGCATTGTGCCAGACTGCTTTGTGTGTCTTAGACTGATGAAAGTATGAAAGGAAACAGATCTTGTGTGTGGTTTGAGGCCATCAGAGGTGTTGGTCATTGTGGTATGGGTGTAGATGAGTTGTGATAATGTGGAGCTGCTGATAAACGAAAACAAAAGTCTGGTTTGTCACGTACCACAAAAGTCTTGCCCAATAAATTGTCAGTTCTGATTCTCCCTCCCAAAGGGGAGTTTTTATCTGAACATGGTGTAAGTAGTCAGGGAGTGAGCTCATTTGGGATGGGAAAAAAACCTCTTACACAAGACAAAAATGGAGACACACACATATTCCTGAACATGCAAACACACACACGCACAAATTTTTACCCTCTCTGGCAGAGTATTCGTCATCCTCTATGACTCTTGCCAGTCCAAAGTCAGCTATTTTACAGAGCAGACTCTCTGACACCAGGACATTAGCTGCTCTCAGGTCTCTGTGGATATAATTCTTCTTCTCTATGTACGCCATGCCTTCTGCTATCTGCAACAAGAAAGAATGGCACCGTGTGATTATCATCATCCTAAATTTCATTCAAACAGATGAGCAGGAATACAAAAAAACAAACAAACAAACAAAAAAAAAACCAATAGAACTGGTACAAAACTGATAAAGAAAAATGAAAACACAGTACATAATGCCTCAAACATCATGACACTACAGTGTGTAACATTCATGTACTGTAACTATTCAAACAAACAAGACTGAATCACTGGTGGGATAACTGGTGTTTTATACTGACTGAGACACAGACAGCTGAAAATCCAGACCCAACATGAACTGAACTCAGACTATTACTGAAACATTTCATTGTTGATTGCTGGTCACAGCATCTCACATGCTGATATGCTTGACTTTCCCTCTTTAATATCATTAATTTCAAATATTAGAAATTAAATGTTAATTAAGTAAAGCTCTACTACCGACCCAACTTGACTGACGCTAACTACAAACACTTCAAACAAACATGTGTTTCAGTTCGTTAGCTGAGTTGTGCTTTACAATATAACCTGATTCATTTGTCATTCAACCTTTAGTTTCGTGTGCACAGATCACTGTAATGCTTTATTTTACAGGTCTGTAATTTCCTGACAACTTCCTCATAATGTTGTAAGATGTTTCCTGGAAAGAATTACATAACTTGGTATTAATTATAGAAAAATCTGTCATTTTCTTGAAAGAACAGGTCCATTGAGTAAATCTATTACTGGAAATGCTATCCGTTATATATACTTGTATATACTGTCCTTGTATATACTAAAGACTCTTGAGGTCACCCAAGTTATTAATTCGAATCTTTGAAGTGTACCAGTTGAAACTTAGTCTATTAAAAGAAACTGTTCTATTAAATAAAACCAAATTTTTAAAACAAAAAACAAAAAAAACATTACATTAAAAAACAAACAAACATATACATTTACAGATAGAGCAATGCAAATGTGGGAAAACTATCAGTCAAAAGCATCATGACAGCAAAAGTCATTAATCACGTCTTTAATTAGGTTTTTCATGAAGGAGAAAAGTTGATGTGTCTTTGCTTCAGTATCTGTGTGAAGAACCCCAACAGTCATTTCTGTGTTTAGTTTTCTACCTTCTTTGACCTGTTTTGCGGTAGGTTAACCTGCTTGTGTATGACATGAATAAATGTATAAAATTTTGAATAGTTACTTATTATAGTTTGAACTACTTCTGTGGCTTTGGTAGTCGCATTGATCCAACCAGTGGAACCACCAACCTTGCCAATGTGCTGCTGCTGCATATCAACACAGGAGTTGGGATTCAATAGTGAAGTTTCAGTTTTGGACATTTGGTTACTGTTCCTCCTTTCGGTTCAGTAATGGAAACACTGATGATATGTTTGTTTCACAACCCTGAAGGAGAGCGGGCTGTGAGAAAAAGCAGCTTATTGCGACCAGTGTGGCAATCACCTGTGCTGAGAAATCGATGAGCTTCGGTAGTTGCAGTCTGCACCCTGCGTCACTTTTTAAGAAGTCTAGTAAGCTCCCTGAAGACATGAAAGACAGGAAACAATGTCAGTGTCTGGTTTGTGTGTGTCCATGTTGGCTAGCATTTTAATCCCCAAAACCTTTCTGTTAGATTCACATTTTCAGGAGACGTTTCTCATTCGATTGAGATAACCTGCTAACTCTCCTTTGTCAAACAAGTCAGAAGGTCAATGTGTGGCCACATGAATGCTGTGTGTCCCAACGTTAAGCTGCTGACATCTGCACTTCCTATTCCTGGATGCTGATCCTGAAACTGCATGCGTTAAAAACAGAGCGCGCTTACCGTTTGCCATAAATTCAGTGATGATATAGATGGGTTCTGTCTTGGTGACGACGGCGTAGAGGCGCACCAGCCTGTTGTGCTGCAGTGTCTTCATGACGTTGGCTTCGTCCAAGAAGGCTTCCACCGTCATGGTGCCTGGCTTTAGCGTCTTCACTGCCACTTTGGTTGTATTGTTGTAGTAAGCTGATCGCACAAAAGAGTGAAGGAAGAGGGATAGAGAGATTTGGGGAAATGGAGAATTTTAATACTGTCCATGAAAGAATGAAATCATCTGTTTGACATGCTGCTGGGTTTCAGTCCCAGTCTGACTGCTGGACAATTACAAACTCTATATAATTCTGAAAAAGGACATTTCTTATTCTTCTATAACTTTTTCAAGAATTATTCTTTTAACTCCAATGTGTAATACCATATACAAATAACATTTGCGGTCAGTGGACTGTTTTCAGGTGCAATATTACTGTGTGCATACCCATTATTATTCCATTTTCCATGGAAATTGGAAGAAAATGCAAATGAGGGGAAGTAACACTATAGCTACTGTTTATGGTCCAGTGGCAGCTGAGGATGCATGACACTAACACTGACTAAACCGTTTCAAAATGAATGATGTTTGTGTGTGTGTGTGTGTGTTTGCGTGTTACATTTAAAACAACTGATGTTGAGATATCCTGACTTTTAGCCCCCATGGGTCAAGCTCCTAAAGCACTGGATTCTACATGTCCCATAGCGCAACACCTTATCATCGTATTATCTGCCGTGAGTACTTTCAGTAAGCATCTTTCATTAGACCCAAATACCCACATCTTCAAAACTCCACAGCCTGAGTTTATGACACATGACTTTCTGTTCAAAGCCTTAAAGCCCACTCTAAAATCAGGGTGAAAGCTCCCTTTAGATCCACAGATGACATCATACAAACGTTCTCACACTATGAGTCATACTCTGAAAAAAACTTATCAGAGGGTCAGACATGTCAATCAAGTCCAGTTTGTGCTCGCCCACGGAGTCCTAAAATAACATGTAATCAGACGATACAAGCAGCTGTCAGACTGTGGGTGTGTTGAGTCTTTAATGTTCAAATGAAGTGAAAAATGCTAAAATGCTATCAATACAATAAACCTGAGCAGCAGCTGGAAAAGGATGACAAAATAGTGCATGGTGATGCAAAGGCTTTGGCAACAGTTCAGGAAACAAAGACACACAGCAATAAACTGCTGGATGTACACATATACTATGTTTTCAAAAACTATTCAAGTCAGACAATTTTAGAATGTACACATTGCTTCATTTCAGTATTTAGCGTATTCAGTAGTTTTTCGGTATATTTCATTCAATGCCATTATCAGGAATAAAACTGAAATCACCGTAGTTTTCAGTATGAAACCTCATCTTTCTCACCATTACTATCATTACAGAAGTAACACAAATATCAAAACACTTTTTCCATGAGTATGTTGTCAGATATTTACCTTTTCTGTCAATGAATTGCAGCAGAAGTTATGCTTCATAGGCAATCATAGCAAGTGTTTTTTTTTTTTAGGTGATACAACTAACAAACCAGGCAAAGTCTTAAATCCTTGACACAGCAATAAAACTGACTTTCTCTGCTAGCCCTCTTAACACACCTCTATGTGATGTGATTTGTGTGTGCATGTGCCATCACCACTCCCAAAAGTCTGATGCCAAGCTCCCTTCACACTCAAATATTCCCTACATGGATGATAAAACTGACAGCACTGATGCACACATGAATGTGATCTTCCCAGGCTGGTCTTCAGCAGTCAGCTCTGACCAAAAATATGCAATACAACTAATGGCTAACAAAAGAGGGAAGTCATTTTTGTTTTAATTAGGGGGAAATGGAACTTCCTTGTACTGTACACTTCTGCAGCACTGAATTTGCAGTGAATATGAACCTCTTCACTCTACCACCACAGTCAAGGTGCCATTTTCAGGATATTTAAAGTTTCTATCATTCATGAATTTATGTCTTTACTCATGTGCCCTAACTGAGACCAACCATGATGTGAAGCTGTTCCCAGTCTACTTACTGATTACCTTACTGATTAGAACAAGTCTGAAGATTTCTCTTTACTCACCCATCCAGACTTCCCCAAACTGCCCAGCTCCGAGCTTCTTCACCATCTTAATGGAGTCTTTGGAAATCTCCCAGGCATCTTTATCCCATGGCTTCTGAGCTTTGGGTTTCACACATGGACGGTCCAGTTTACGGCACAGGCCATCCGCCTTGTCTGGAAGGTACGCGCACGCACGCACACGCGCACACGCGCACACACACACACACACACACACACACACACACACACACACACACACACACACACTGAGAACTAAGGCATGCTTGCTATAATGTTCAATCTTCCTTGATAATGAAGAAAATTGCATACATATACAAGTAATTTTTAAATGCTGAGAGTGAATCAAACATTAGCTGTGAGATCTACTCACAACATACCAAACATATCACATAGTAGGGGGACTTTTTCTTTTTGAATAAAAGATATTAAGCACCATTTATTCAGTCCAGAGTTGTACTCACTGTGGTAGTGTTTGATCATGCTGCTGATGTCAGGAAAGGAGATTTTAGGAGAGATGTAGTAGCCACCATTATCCATCATTCTGATCTTATAGTGCTTGACCGAATCTACCCCCTGAGCGTCCATGTCTCTGATGGACAATGAGTAGCTTCCTGTGGAAAAATCATGAGATGAAAACAAGGGACCAGCTCCTCCATATTGAAAGTGAGGCATGTTTGTGAATGCATCTCAGTCTCTCAGGGCTGTTGTGTTTTTCGTACCTTTCGAAGTTTCACTTTCCCGGATAAGATAATATCCTGGTTTGTTTGCTGGCGCCAGCAGCTGCCTCTCTGCATCCTTTCTCGTGATGTCCTTGAAAAACCACCTGCAGTGAACAGGAAATGCACTAAATATAAAAAACGGACATATTGACTTACCACTCATTTCTACAAAAGGCCCTTCAAAGCTTAACAGTCCTTTGTGATCAGTAGATTAAATATGGGAAGTTAATCATTTAACTATAATCAATTATTTTTGTTCTATATACATTGTAATGTAAATTGTCTGCATTAAACAATATATTTGTCATATCAAAAGCAGGTTATTGAGAACACCATGAAGTCATTTGTTGAGATGCAGGTACTCACTCTTCTGTTTCCATGGTGTCGGCTTGGCCGACATAATTGGATGGGATGAATCCTTCTTTGTTGGTTGACAACGATTTTGCCTTCCACCACTCCCCATGTCTGCAGGAAATATCAATTGATTTTAGCTAAATTACTGCTTTTCTTTGATTGCCAGTCTAGATAGAGTATTTTCTTTAAAAACTAGGTCTCCTAAAGTGGCTGAGACTTTCTTAAGTGGCTTTAAAGTAGAAGAAACTAATTTTCTACACATGGAAAAATATCACATATCCGTTTGGCTTATTCCAGTGTGCCACTGTATGTCTATGAAGCTTACAGTGCCTTTTAATAGATGCACCACTACATCAAATTGAAATGTCTCATGTCTCGTTGTCTCATGTCTTAAACATCATTTAGTGAGTACAAATTAAGCCTAAAATATTTTGATTGTCATTTTTTTGGTTGTCACCGAGTCTCCTCGTGACATGCATTTGAAACAGCGTTCCATTTCATAGCTCATGTCAGCGTTCTTTGGTTCTTGGCTTACATGATGCAGTAAATAAATGACAAATAACATTTCCTGAAGTTAAATCAGTCTGCAATCAATATCAGACACTCACTCCTCTAAGATTTTCATCTTTTCCCCCTTCTTGAATCCTAAGTCGTCAGGATGTGTAGCTTCATATGGATAAAGGCCGACCATTATTTTACCGACCCCCTTTTGCTCTACGAGAGGAAACAGAAGAAGACGTGTTAAATACTGTACAACAACATAAACAGGTGCTCCTCCTTCAACCGCCACCTTATCGTGGTGGAGGAGTTTGAGTACCCGAATGATCCTAGAGGCTATGTTGTCCGGGGCTTGATGCCCCTGGTAGGGTCTCCCAAGGCAAACAGGTTCTAGGTAATGGGTCAGACCAAGAGCGGTTCAAAAGCCCCTATGAAAGACACTAAATCAAGGACGCGTACGTCGCCCGGATCGGCGTTACCGGGGCCCCACCCTGGAGCCAGGCCTGGGGTTGGGGCTCGCAGGCGAGCGCCTGGTGGCCGGGTCTTTGCCCACGGGACCCGGCCGGGCGCAGCCCGAACGAGCGACGTGGGCCCGCCTTCCCGTAGGCCCACCACCCGCAGGAAGGTTCAGAAGGGGCCGGTGCCTTGTGGTATGGGTGGCAGTCGTGGGCGGGGGCCCCGACGACCCAAACCCTGGATGACGACCCTGGCTATGGGGACATGGAATGTCACCTCGCTGGGGGGGAAAGAGCCTGAGCTAGTGCGTGAGGTTGAGCGGTACCGGCTAGAGATAGTCGGGCTCACCTCTACGCACAGTCTGGGCTCTGGAACCCAACTCCTTGAGAGAGGCTGGACTCTCTTCTACTCTGGAGTTGCACGCGGTGAGAGGCGGCGAGCTGGTGTGGGCTTGCTTATAGCCCCCCAGCTCAGCCGCCATGTGTTGGAGTTCTCCCCGCTGAGTGAGAGGGTCGCTTCCCTGCGCCTTCGGGTCTCTCACTGTTGTTTCGGCTTACGGGCCGAACAGCAGTGTAGAGTACCCGGCCTTCTTGGAGTCCCTGGGAGGGGTACTGGAAAGTGCTCCAACCGGGGACTCCATTGTTCTGCTGGGGGACTTCAACGCTCACGTGGGTAGCGACAGTGATACCTGGAGGGGTGTGATTGGGAGGAACGGCCTCCCCGATCTGAACCCGAGTGGTGTTCTGTTATTGGACTTCTGTGCTAGCCACAGTTTGTCCATAACGAACACCATGTTCAAGCATAAGGGTGTCCATCAGTGCACGTGGCACCAGGACGCCCTAGGCCGGAGGTCAATGATCGACTTTGTAGTCGTATCATCTGACCTTCGGCGGTATGTCTTGGACACTCGGGTAAAGAGAGGGGCTGAGCTGTCAACTGATCACCACCTGGTGGTGAGTTGGATCCGCTGGCAGGGGAGGAAGCGGGACAGGCTTGGCAGACCCAAACGTACTGTGAGGGTCTGCTGGGAACGTCTGGCCGAACCCGCTGTCAGGGAGGCCTTCAACTCCCGCCTCCGGGAGAGCTTCGACCAGATTCCAAGGGAGGTTGGAGACATCGAGTCCGAATGGACCATGTTCTCCACCTCCATTGTTGACGCAGCCGCCCGTAGCTGCGGCCGTAAAGTCGCCGGTGCCTGTCGTGGCGGCAACCCCCGAACCCGGTGGTGGACACCAGAAGTAAGGGATGCTGTCAAGCTGAAGAAGGAGTCCTATCGGGCCTTGTTGGCCCATGGGACTCCTGAGGCAGCTGACGGGTACCGGCGGGCCAAGCGTGCGGCAGCCCGGGCGGTTGTAGAAGCAAAAACTCGGGTCTGGGAGGAGTTCGGGGAGGCCATGGAGGAGGACTACCGGTCGGCCTCGAAGAAATTCTGGCAAACCGTTCGGCGCCTCAGGAAGGGGAAGCAGCTTTCTGTCAACACTGTTTACAGTGAGGGCGGGGAGCTGTTGACCTCAACTGGGGATATTGTCGGGCGGTGGAAGGAATACTTTGAGGATCTCCTCAATCCCACTGTCATGTCTTCCGTAGAGGAAGCAGAGACTGGGGACCCGAGGGTCGGTGCATCCATCACCGGGACTGAAGTCACTGAGGCAGTTTGCAAGCTCCTCGGTGGCAGAGCACCGGGGGTGGATGAGATCCGCCCTGAGTACCTTAAGTCTCTGGATGTTGTAGGACTGTCTTGGTTGACACGCCTCTGCAACATCGCGTGGCAGTCGGGGACAGTGCCTCTGGACTGGCAGACTGGGGTGGTGGTCCCTCTTTTTAAAAAGGGGGACCGGAGGGTGTGTTCCAACTATCGGGGATCACACTCCTCAGCCTCCCCGGGAAAGTCTATTCCAGGGTACTGGAGAGGAGAATCCGGCCGATAGTCGAACCTCGGATTCAGGAGGAACAATGCGGTTTTCGTCCCGGCCGTGGAACACTGGACCAGCTCTATACCCTCCACAGGGTGCTTGAGGGTTCATGGGAGTTTGCCCAACCAGTCCACATGTGTTTTGTGGACTTGGAGAAGGCTTTCGACCGTGTCCCTCGAGTCATTATGTGGGAGGTGCTCTGGGAGTATGGGGTTGGAGGCTCTCTGTTGAGGGCTGTACAGTCCCCGTACAACCGGAGCAGGAGCTTGGTCCGCATTGCCGGCAGTAAGTCGGACCTGTTCCCGGTGCACATTGGACTCCGGCAGGGCTGCCCTTTGTCACCGGTTCTGTTCATTATTTTTATGGACAGAATTTCTAGGCGCGGCCAGGGGCCGGAGGGGGTTCGGTTTCTTGAGCCGGCAGATTTCGTCTCTGCTTTTTGCGGATGATGTTGTCTTGTTGGCTCCATCGAGCCAGGACCTTCAGCATGCACTGGGGCGGTTCGCAGCCGAGTGTGAAGCAGCTGGGATGAGAGTCAGCACCTCCAAGTCCGAGGCCATGGTTCTCGACCGGAAAAAGGTGGCTTGCTCCCTCCAGGTTGGGGGAGAGTTCCTGCCTCAAGTGGAGGAGTTTAAGTATCTCGGGATCCTGTTCACGAGTGAGGGGAAGATGGAGCGTGAGATTGACAGGCGGATCGGTGCAGCGGCAGCAGTAATGCGGTTGCTGTACCGGTCTGTCGTGGTGAAGAAGGAGCTGAGCCGAAAGGCGAAGCTCTCGATTTACCGGTCAATCTACGTTCCTACCCTCACCTATGGTCATGAACTTTGGGTCATGACCGAAAGAACGAGGTCCCGGATACAGGCGGCTGAAATGAGTTTCCTCCGCAGGGTGGCAGGGCGCTCCCTTAGAGATAGGGTGAGGAGCTCTGTCACCTGGGAGGAGCTCAGAGTAGAGTCGCTGCTCCTCCACATCGAGAGGAGTCAGCTGAGGTGGCTCGGGCATCTATATAGGATGCCCCCTGGACGCCTCCCTAGGGAGGTGTTCCAGGTATGTCCCACCGGGAGGAGGCCCCGAGGAAGACCCAGGACACGCTGGTGTGACTATGTCGCTCGGCTGGCCTGGGAACGCCTCGGGATCCCCCCGGAAGAGCTGGGGGAAGTGTCCGGGGAGAGGGAAGTTTGGGCGTCCCTGCTCAGGCTGCTCCCCCCGCGACCCGGCCCCGGATGAAGCGGGAGAAGACGGACGGACGGACGGAACATAAACAGGCCCACATCTTCATTTAATCCTGTCATATGCAGGCAAGCATCCATACAGAAACATCAGGCAAAGGCTAAAGAAATAATAAACAAACAAACAAGTGGTGAACACATAAGATGTCAGTCTGACAGAACCACTCATGGGCAACCTCAACTGAATATCACAGTGGGGCTGTAAATGTATTACTGGGGTCATCAAGGACTCATGTTCCTCTATTAATGTTTGAGTTGGCTCACAAACACTTTACTAGTTAATTAATTGTATCTGGTCTATCTGGAATAGCAGTGTTATCACTCAGCATGTACCCACAATACCACTAACCACCAGGGTTGGGTTAATTATAAATATTCAGTTGTAAGTCAGTAGCACAGGCTGTTGGCTACCTGAATGAATAGTAACATTAAAAAATAGGTTCACATATGTTAAAGTCTATGTTAAAGACTACTTTAAGCAAACTGAACATGGCATAGGCTTACCTTCCAGCTTTTGGAACACCTGACCAGGTAACAATGAGTTATTCTGTAAAGACCAAGAGTTCTCAGCATCAGAAACATTGAAAATGCTATGTGATAAGAGAGAGATCAATAACTACACCGAACACAATACAGTTCATTTCCTCAGCTTCACTGTGTCAGACAGGGAAGTTCTGTTCATTAGTGACTCTTATTCTAAATCACTAGGAGAGGGTGTATCTAAATTGTAAAAAAAAAAAAAAAAAAAAAAGAATTGAGAATTGAATATTTAAATATTTTTCACTGATTATAGGTATTTCCATCTTCACCATTCTATTTGTTCAATTTTTAACTCACCATTTCTAAACAGAAAACCATGATTTCTATGCTGTGAATGTTCTTTAACTTTCACTTTGAGCTATAATCAATACCACAACACTGTTCATATATGACACATTTAGAAGTCATTTCCATAAAGAAAACCCCTTCATGGCTTAAAATGACTTGGATGTAACTCTGCACCTTTGCCTTCATTTAGTTTGTGTGGACCAGTGAATGTGCAAATAGTCCTTCCTCTATTTGCACCCACACCACAAACTCAGCACACATGTGGGAGCAATTCCACAGAAGAAGAAGAGTGACTTGTACAGGGTCAAGTATCAGAATGGTACTTATTTTATGTATCCCTTTAGAATGTTAGAAACCTAACAGTAACACAAAACATGATCCTTCAGCTTGACTATGTTATCATGAGAAAGCCTCACCTCACAAGTTGCCAGGATTTGTTTTGTAGATATGTGACATATGAAACCCTGACTCTGTATTTCTGTGACTGTCATTGGTCCACTGCAGTTTCAAAGCGGGAACACTCAGCCATGTCTGCTTATTTCACTCCTGATTGTCTTGTAGCATCTAAAAAACTCTCCCAATGTTAACAAGGTTAAAAGCTTGGAGCAGATTTCTTCTTATTTCTTCTCTCTGAGATAACTTATCTGTAAGTTATCTCAGAGAGAAGAAATCAGTCTCATTGTTTAGAACTAATCTATATATTATCTGACTACTTACTATGTGGTTTTTTGTATTGGAGGTGGGGTCTCTGACATAGTGCGTTTGCTCGGTACGTACAGTCTGCTGGCTGATCTTCCCCTCCACAACTCCGCTCAGACCTTCGCTCAGCGTGGACTTCATACAGCCCATCCTGCCTGCATGAGGAAGTGAGAAACAGGAAGAGTGAACTGGACGGTTACACATTTACTCTTCTCAGCTGGTGAAACAAACAACCCTTCAAATATTTGGAACCAAGCACCTGTGACTTTCTAGCTCTTGCCTGTAAACATAACAGAGCGACATTTTCATTCCTAACTTTTTTATTACTTTGTGTTTAAAAAAAAGTCATAGAGGAAATGAACATACAGAAACTAACAAGCAGCAGCAGGTGTTGCTACAATGAAAAACTCAAATCAAACAGTCACCTCTTGATCCAAATGCCGCACATGATAATGAAGTATGAAGCCAATAGCCAATGTTTGCAAGCACTGAGGTCTGAGAGTCATAAATATGACTTTGATCCATAAGAAACAGACAATTTCACAGGAGGAAAGACCAAAGAGACCACAGCCTAGATTACCTTGATTATAAGTATGATATGAAAGTTATGTTTCCTGTGATGTGGTGATCTGCAGGAGCCATGACAGTGAATGGTTTATGAGTTTTGTACCTTCTGTTCTCTAGCCATGCTAGCAGCCTGACTCTATGATGGCATTGACAGAGTTTAATGGAGAGGAGCATGTGGGAAGAGGAACACTACAATTGTTAGCACACATCGCAATGTCATCTGCTGAATAATAGATTTAGGGAAACCCACACATGCACCAAGCAAATCTGCATAGTTCTAAACTAATTCTATGCATGAATTTAAGCAATGAGATTCATTTGCAATGGTTATGTTGTGGTACTTTTCCTGACATCGTGTATTTTTAAAACAGCAAGTGTCTATATGCTTGAATGAAATGTGATAAGGATGCTTCACATCTAGCAGAAGCTTGTGTTTTCTTCCTTGGGGAATCCTGACATGGTCATTCAAACTTTGAATCCATCAGACAATATTTAACCACTTTGCCTGCTTGGTATTCAGCTCTATTAATGTAGTGCAGTATACTCTTGGTTGAATTGACATTATTAAGCTCTGCTTTTCACTTGTGTCCTTATTTTCTAATGTTTTGGTCTATTCTGCTAAAGTCAGTTTTGGTTTTTGTTACTATTTAAACTAACTAAACTAATAATTGCCTTTCTAACTTCCACTGGCATATTTAACCTTTGTGCATGTATGTGATTTATGGCTTCAATCACAGTTGTTTTGCTCACAAAGCAAGAGCCTTGAGTCCAGTTGTCTGTGATATTTCTTTTTTTTTTTTTTTGCATTATAAAGTACTTGTAGTAGTTGATTATTAAGATACATCCTGTCATGTTGGTTTCTGTTCAAACGTATTAGCGATGTACTCTTCCACAAATTTGTGAGAAATTTGCAACAAGATGAAGATCAAAGATAACATAACACTGGATAAGATAAACTGTACTGATACAGTGAAACTGAGTCTAACAGCAGAAGTACATGTTGATTCCAAATCAACACCTGTTTTCTAAAAGAGGAAACTGAAGTCCATGACTGAACACAGAGACAAGAGCGAAGAGCTAGACAATAAACAGAGACAGTGGATATACAAAAATGTTGTCTGGCCAGTTAGAAAATAAAGGTCATATTTTAAAGGTCAAGAGGAATCACCACCAACCACATACAATCTACATTGGCATCATTTAGATTAACTTTGATGGCTCACCCTTTTCTACCACACATTTGTATTTTTGTCCCCAAGGAACATGTAAAATATATTTGAGTAAGTCCTCAAAGATATTCAAGCAGCCAGAGCCAGGTCAGTTCTGAATATGCTGTCAACATAGGGTAATTAACAAGGATAAGGAAAGAGAATCTAGAGTCCTCAGCCATGTTAGCATCTATCTGAGGCTGTGCTTAGCTACAGCAGCAGCTTAACCTCAATACTAATGCTAGCGTGGCAACATATCCTCTCTTACAATGCTAACATGCAGCTGTTAGCAGGTATAATGATTATATGTTACCATCTTAGCATGCTAACAGCTAGCTCAGCTCACCAGCTAACCCGCTGATGTTTACCCGATAATGCTTTTGTTTACAGGGAGGCTAACAGTTGCTAATTAGCACCAAACTTTTACAGCACTGAACAAGTACAGCTGAGATAGAAATGTCATTATTTTTTCAGGTTTTAAATCCAAAGCACTGGACAATCTGCAATTTGGACCTGATGATGAAAAGTTAGGATTTCTAAAGTTAATGTAATTCAACTGAAAATTCAAATGAACGTGTGTACTGGCTTTCATTGCAACCCATTCAATAGCTGACATTTCACTCAGAACCACAAATGTGAACATCATTGTGACACTAGCATAAAGTTCAGAGTAAGATTCCTCATTTGGGAACCATTGATGTCAACCTACTATGCACATAATTTTGAGTCAGTCCATCCAGCAGATGTTAAGATATATCTCAAGATAAGTGAACTTTACCATGAATGTCAACATGAATGTCTGTTAAGAAAGTTCAGTCTGGACCAAATTGATGGACTGAGCAACATACAGAGCCATGCTGCTAGCATGGCTAAAATCTAGGTACATATATTTAATTCAGAAAGCATTAAAGCCTCCAAGAGCAGCACAAAACACAGTATAACACAGTTTTGAGCAATAGAATGCAAACAAAAGTGGTAATAGTCAACTCAAAGATGTTCAGGTAATTTAGATAGGTTGGTCAACAGTTTGGGAAAAATTGCTCCATCAACCCAGTGACATGTGTGGTGCTCAGTGTCTAAAATGTCTTTACAGATGTTAATGAATCTAAATGACAGTACAGAAAGTTAATGAATAATAAACGCTGTAACCAAAACTGGCAGTTTGTTACTGCTTATGTGTTTTATTGGTTCAGTGCCTCTGTTATATTTTTAACATGACAGTCGGCAAACAGCCGGAAACATAAGGGTTTGAACAGATTAGGGGTCCACACACACACACACACGCACACGCACACACGCATGCACGCACGCATGCATGCGCAAACAATGTAAAAAAATGTGCTATGCTATAACCAACATACAAACTTCCTCCTTCCTCCTCCCTCCTCAGTCAAAAGACTGAGCCAATGACTGGAGTGGTGAAGAAATGAAAGAACTTTAAAATTTAAATCATTGCAGAATTTGATGCAACTAATTGACAAATATGATGTCATATACTGCGTTGCCACTTATTACAACTTACAAAACATTCTTTTATTCAGTGTTTTTTTTTTTAACCGTGACAAGCCACACAGGACTTAAAGTTCCATAAAACCATCCATTTTGAGTATGAAACAGCCCGTGACTGTCAGGAAAAATCCAACAATATTTGTAGTATTTTTTTGTGCAAATTGTATTTAAAGTAACTCTTAAGCCTCTTAAAGTAACTGAAATGGAGTGGATGGAATGGATGAATGGATACATTAAAAATGATAGCTAAGCCTAAACCCTCCAGTCTACTCAGTCAGAACTCAGCTTTCACTACAAATTGGCCTCAATTACACACAATTACACAAGTCTTCTATTGTCTGTCCGTGTGTGAGAGAGTGTGAACAGATACGCAATGACCTGATGCACATCTCCGACTGCTGTTATTCACATGCATTCGTGCTTACCTCTCTGAGTGTGTATCCCTGCTCAAAGGAAACAATTCATCCACTGTGAAGAAGGTTTTTAGTCCTCAGATGTCTTCTCTGTGTTTCTCATCAGATTGACTGACAGACTGGTGGTATGTGGCTTAACAAATGGGTCAGCCGCTTGACATGGACTGTTACACTCAGCCACCAGAATGAGGAACTTAAGAGAAACCAGTGGGGGATTTTCTGACTTGCTGAAACTTCCTGGTACAATTGTCTAATGATTATTTGCATAATCAGCAACACTTACTGAGGCACAGGCGGCAGATGGTCTTTTGGGCCTTTATATACAGAAAAAGGGCATTTGTAAATGTTAAAGCGGAGAAGTGTTTTATGGCATAAAAACATGAAAAAACAGAATCCCTTTCTGACAGTTTCTGCAAACATTTAAGCAGCTGAACATATTTCCTTATTCATTTTCATGAAGTACTTCATTTTGAAATTCTTAATGCTGGTTATTTGTGTGTTAAGCGTGATTTACACAGTTAAGTATTTCGTACAGTTTCAGTGTCATGCATGTTTTATTGTCAACTTTGATAAATTCTCCCACACTGCTACCTGTTGGCAAGATGGCAGAAGTACAACAAGAAAAGCAACTTTCCACGTTATCAGTTATTTATTTTGCTTCAACACATAGGGTAGAAAACATGGTTATAGACGGATCAGATCAACACCTACACACTGAGCAGAATCATGCACCTACCGTATTTGTACATGCTGAATTATGAACAACTGGGTTTACACAGTGTTGTTGAAGCGTGTGTGTGAGTCACAATACAGTCACATGGCAGTTCACAACTTGAACACCTGATTGAATGAGTATTAAGAAAACAGAGCTATATTTTCCTTATTATTAGCATGGTTAAGAATGACATACAAGCAAATTGCAGTATTACATTAAGATTATACAGGGGAGAAAACAACAAAATGCAGTTTGTATAGTGCATGCGTGATGGTCTTTGCGGATGATGATTATGGGATGTATCCATTATTTCACAAAAAAAGCAGGTAGCTCAGCCTCAATGTTCGAGATAGAAACTTTCACACAAACATTTTACACTTACTGGAAGCTCCACTGAGTATTGCATATCTACATTTCAGGAACAGTTCAGCATTTTGAAACACACTTATTCACTTTACCGCCGAGAGTTAGATGAGAAGAATGATGCCACCTTCATGTTTGCAGCCAGGGCAAGCACCGGTTAGCTTAGCTTTGCTAACTAGTTAGATAGGTAGAAATAGTAGGCAAAGGTGTCAGGTTCATGATCAGGAAGAAACAAAAGACCCTTTGATACCACGCCTTTACAGCTTTATGTTAGTTTAGCATAAAGACATAAACAAAATCTGTCTACCAGCATGTCTAAAGCCCAATAATTAATCTCTATGAACAGATGTGGCCAAGCTAACCTTCCGCTGACTCCAGCAGACAGACATGATGTGGTATCAACCCTCTCATCTAACTGGAAAAAAGCAAATAAGCAAATTTCCCAAAATGTCAACCCACTCCTTTAAGGTTGTGATTATAATAGCATCATTAGAAAAGTAAAAAAACAAAAGTATAAACATTTTAAAAGGTAGTACACCATCATCATTTATTTTTTTAACCACTGAGCTATTGAAATATGTCATCCACATAAATGTACTATGAACTATCGTCGGTGTCAACGCTGTCAAACCACCATCCCAGTGTTCTTCTACTGCCTGCCATGTTTTAACAGCATGGCCAGTTTCACATACTGTACAGCATATGACTGGATTTTGTCCTTCAAATGCAACAGAATCAGTGAACACATCTTTCAACAGATAAAGTAACCAAACCCTGGAGGTTTTGCTCATGGTGTTTTCCAGCTCTACTACAGTTGAGCAGTCCAATTCCCTCTACCCTATTGCCAATTTAAAGGAAGCACAAGCCATTAACTGGCAATATAATCTCTATCAGCATCACTACAAACATGCTACTCCCACTGTGACCCATTACATCAGCACGTCTCAGTGGTCTTGCAAATTGCTTGCACAACTAGCCTACAAAACTCACACAGGATCTCTATTTTCTCTTTTACTCAAGTCATCCAGCCTGTGTCTTTAGTAACTACGACTGAAAGTAAAATCAGCTGTACAAGAGCTACAAATGTGTCTCTCTGCTCACTCCAACTATGAAATACACCCCTGCCAACAGTCTGTTATTTCTAGTGCACAGCAGAGCCATGGGGACATGAGAGCACTGGTTGATCACATCGCAGCACAGCACAGCGCCTCTACAGTGGATTTGGGGGGTCAGTGCCCTGCTTACAGGCACCTCGACAGTGCTGATGCTACCCTCCGGCTACCAGCCCACATCGAAGCTTCATCACAATGGCGGCTGGGATCCATGTTGCATCTCTCTGTCCACTGGCAGGAGTGTGTGGCAGGTTAGCTGTTCCTCTGTTCAGCATCCCTGTGGGCCGAGGAGGAAGAGGAGCTCTGGCTGTCCTCAGTGTCGTCTCCATCTGCAGACAAATGAGGAAGGGGAGGAAAATTTAGATTTCCAGAGCATAGATAATAGGATTTTATCAGTGTTTCTGCATGCTTTAGGCTTTTTCTTGGGTCCCAATCTTCCTTACCTTGTATCCATGCTAGGGGTGTGGCTCAAAGGATGGCAACGTTAGCCAAAATATCTCAAGAAATATTGAAGAGATTGATCAAGATCAAACCTGTTCAGCATTCTTACAAATGTGTGAGCAATTTATCATGTAAAGTAGCCTACAATAAAATAAAGTGCAATTTCTTTTCATCATTTCCCAGATTACAGACCAAATGCACTCTGCCTTCTTCACTCACAGGCTGAGTGAGCATGCACGGCCACCTCCTGCAAAACCACACCCATCTGGGTGAAGTACCAAACTCTTAGGGAGCCCCAGAAAATGGGACCAGGATTAGCTAGTCTAGTAAAGTGACAGTACATGTAATTTGCTATCTCAGAAGAGTGCATTTAGTAGTAACTTTGGAGCAAAAACTGTATAGCAAGTGTTAACAGGAAAGAAAGGTTAGTCTACTTTAGATCTTTTATCTGCAAACACCCACACAATCTGCAGCCTGCTTAGGTGGAGCTGACTGAAGTGGTGTGATGCAGTAGTTTACCTCCTCCTCCTGCATTAATGTGCAGCTGGGACAGAGACAGGGTGAGGGGCAGTTCCCGTCCCTCGGGGTCGGTGGGACTCTGCAGGATGTCGTGCATGGCGTTCCTGCGTCCCGTCCTGCCGGAGGCGATGAAGTCTGCGTAGGTGGCCTCAACATCAGACATCGCTCGTGCATCGTCCAAACAGTGACACCTGCAAGAAGAAAAGAAGCAAACACCTGAACACACACCTGGAGAAGTTCTACAGACAGCGTGAAGGCCTACTGTGGAAACCAGTGATCTATCAATAAAGTTGCTTAAAAGTTCCTATGATATTATACATGTCATATAATGCATATTTACTACGATACATATTACTCTACAAATACAACTGAATTATTAAATTTGGATTTTTCATCCTTATCATCTTTAACCCACTAGGCGAAGCACTGAATCACTCTGATGTCTCAGGTCTGAACAGTTGTGCTGTTCATTTTCACAGCTTTGGAGCCTGAAGGGTCTTGGGCTAACACAGGCAGCCCGCCCACACTGAGGCCCACAAGTGTCGGACAGAAATCCGCGAATTTCAGTCAATTAGTATTCCCATAATGACTAACAACGGAATGCACTGTGTCGAAGTCCCGTTTCAGCATCATCTTACCTTCAGTGATAGCTCGACCAGCGCTGTAACACCAAGCTACATTTCTAGGGAGTGACTTCACCGACAAAGCAACGCGACGGGCCCGACATCACATCACACGATCCAACAAAACAAACACAACCAAACACAAAAACAGCGAGCGGCGTCCGGAAGGTAATAATCCGAAGGCCTTACGCTACATAACGCGACGAGCCAACGCACGAAAATCAGTTACGAATATCAGTCACATCTCTAGGATGGTTTGAAAAGTCCCCAGTCTATCCTCCATGGCCGTCGCATCTTCCTCCTTCACCACCAATGAGCAGCCAGCAAGGCGCATCTGAGGTCTGATTGGACGAGACACACAAAAGGATGCGAGGAACGAGCTCTGAGAAGCACCAAGACTCGTGCTGCGTTCGCGATCATCTCGTGAATCTCATTGACGCGACAGAAATAAGTTCTGTTTATCTATCCACAAAGTCCACATTTATCTAATCATCAAGAAGTGTTTTTTTTTATGTATGCTGGTAATCTATTTCCCACAGCACTTGAAAGCAGCATTAAATCGCGTAATTATAATATCAGTTACTGCAGTCGGCTGGCGACCGGCTCAGGGTGTACCCCGCCTCTTGCCCGTTGACAGCTGGGATAGGCTCCAGCCCCCCCCCCAACCCCGAAAGGGATAATCAGGGGTATAGAAGATGAATGAATGAATGAATATCAGTTAATGTTTGCAGTTTTATGACTTTCTGCACATGTTTTTATTCTTATCACAGCTGAATTTACAGCCAATAGTATCATGTGATACAGTTCAGGCTAAACTATTTAAAATGCAGCTTACATTGAGAATAGACTTAGTTCATCTTTACATGCACTGTTTCTTGATTAAATTCGCTCATCATCAGGGAACATGAAAGTCTGGATCCACACTAAAAACATATCCATTCATGTTTGCCTATAGATGAGGTGGAAGCCATATGCTTTAATCCAGTATCAACCATATACCTCTGTAATTACCCATTATGCATAGAATGATTGCATAAAAGGAGGTGTGCTCAGACACATAGTGCATTAGTGTGGAGGATATTTGCTCACCTATGATGGTCTGAAATCAGACTGGAAACAAGGAAAGAGAGATAACTGTGTAAGATACTTTTCATACCACAGGGTGGCACTGCTGTCAATGTAAAGAAATGCTGTACCTACCAAACAATCACGAAAAACAACTCCGATAAGAGAAACACCTCCAATTATTATTCAACTGTTGGAGTTAGTCAACAAATATTGTGTGACTACATGATTAGGAAAATATATTTAACATAAAACAACAATGTGAGAGGTTTTCCCTGCAGGGCCGTATTGTAAACACAAAAGTAGGATGATTTCAGTTTCCCTCTCATGAATGAAAAATAGCAAAGCATATAAAAACAACAGGTGCAATATAAGAAAAACAAAATGCTATGTGTTGGCCCTTAAACATCCATTAGTCCATCTCAAACAGTGACCGGCAGGAGCATCTTAGGCCGTGTTGCTGTGGAAACATCTTCTCCTCTTTGTGCTTGCGGTGCAGGGTTCAGCAGGACACACTTGGGAAGTTTTAAAAAGGAATCTGATTAGCGGCAAAGAGTTGAGATCAACTCACTCCCACCAGCTTCAGAGGCTGTGCAGTCCCACCTCACCTTCAGATCTGTACTGGTGACAGGATCCAGAAGCACAGCTTACTTATTCACTGACTGTCTGCACTGCTGTGCTTTAACTCTCTATAATCTTCCTTTTTTTTTTTTGTATCCACTCTCATCTTGTCTCTGTGTAACTGATGTCTTCCAAATTGGCCGCTCCCCACCATCAGCAGACATGCCACGATTACTGGTTCATAAAAGAATGAAAAGTATGAAACTAAACTGGTAGTCATACATAAACTGCACACTGCAGTAAAAGAAAAGAAAAAGTCTTATCAGGTTGTTAAAGAGCAGTTTCAAGTGCCTCCCCCTCCTCTATTTGAAGGGGCTGTGATGTGTTCTGCAGTGTTCACCACTTCAGAGGAGAGCACATTAAAAATCTTTCTGCAAGGAGTGAACTCACATAATCTCAGTTATAGTGTTTTTCATATTCAGTTTTTATTGCCAATGAAAAGTCAGCACTCTTACTTAAGTAATGGACTTGAGTATAATTGTAATGTACTTTACTTGAAAATTTCCCTTTAATACTGTTTACTTTGGGCCCTTTGACACATTTCATGTGTCTGTCAGTTGTCAGCAGTTCCACCAGCGCTTCCTGTGACGTACATCGTGATTTCTGTGAGATCGATAACTTCCATCTACAGTTTCTCTCCCTCCTCAATATTCTGCTTTCATGTTTTTGCTCTTCCTGATCAACCGCTTCTCTACTCTATTACTCCCACTGAGCTAAATGAACGTCATATTAGGTTTAGATAATTGTTGCTGTCCTGTTAGCTTAGCTGCAAGCTTAACCTAACCAACTAGCTTAGCCTTTAGTCACCTGCAGTTAATTGCAGCCTCGCTAACTGTGTTATTATGACTGTTTGAAGTGCTCTGCTGTTGCATCCCATGTCTTCAAGAGAGGTGTCCCTCAGTTAGACCAGGTCATGTCTGGTAAACCAGTTTTCAAGCCTTGTCAACCTTGTTGGAAATCCTGTTGGCCTGTGTGACTCCTCTACCCCCACCAACATGGTTAAATAATGCACATTAGTAACTGGGAACTCTGTTATCTGCAAGGTGAACAATACTAGGATACAGCTACAGTTTACCAGAGGCCAGATCTCCCAACATACAGGCTAATATGTGACTGATGGCACCATATAGGGAGACCCAGGGAATCCACACACACACACACACACACACACACACACACACACACACACACACACACACACACACACACACACACACACCACCAGCTTTAATGTAAGGATGAAGCAGTCAGAGATGAAAAAAGAAGGCATAGCCAAGAGAAAGATGAGTGAAGTTGTCTGTCTCTGGTCCCTTACCTGTGAGGGACCAGAGCAGCAGCTTGATAGCTTATACATTGACGTATCAGTGACAATCTAATAAAGTCATATACAATGTACAGCAATAATCATAAAAAAAAGTAGTGCTGTCAAAAATATCGCGTTATTAACACGTTAACGCAAATCAATTTTAATGGCGTTATTGTGAGATTAACGTTTTTTGTGACCTAGTGAACTTGTAGTTTTTTATAAGCTGTGGCCACTGCTAGTAACGTTAGGAAAACTACACTGCACGCCCAGCGCACGTGTTTGGTCTTGCCTGCTCGCTAGCTGTAAAAAAGTAGGCTACCGGTTTGTGTGGATGTCAAGCGCGAAATGCCGAAATGGATGCGAACAAGATTCTGAATGGAAAGTTTAGTTTCAAAAAGTTGCCAGATGGGTCGACTGACAAGACCAAAGTTATCTGTGTGTATTGTTGGTGTGAACTGAGATATCACCGTAGCACATCCAGTCTGAAATACCACTTGATAGCCAAACACACAGCTAATGCGAAGTTTTAGTTTACAATGCTGTGCACTTTGTAACTTTATCTTGTATCACCCTGTTTCGATCCCTTACAAAGGGTTGTTGAAGGGGCTTTTTTGTAACCAAGTATTTATCTTTTTGACAGTGTTAAATTGTGTGAGATTTTACTTGAAATGTGAATGACTGCTCAAAGTGAGAATGTTAGAGTGAAATATAACACTACATGTTGTTGTTTTCAATAAAAAACATTTGTACAAAGCAAGCCTATCCACTTTTCCATGTTGATAAAAGTATTAGATAAGAGTAAATGATAATTAATGGGACATTTAGAATAAATAAAAATGTGCGATTAATTTGTGATTAATCCCGAGTTAACTATGACATTCATGAGATTAATCACAATTAAATATTCCAATCGACTGACAACACTAAAAAAAACATTTCACTGCAGAGCAAAAACTTTTGCTTCTAATGCTGTAAATACATTTTGCTGTTAGTACTCTGTAAAAGTTTGGAGTATTTTTACATTGTACATACACAAACAATAGATGAAATGCCTGGCGCGAAAACATCAGACACAGGATGTTTATCTGGCTATACAAACAAGCAGCTGTGTGGATGTGCTGGTTTTAAGTGTGATCTCTAGTTTGTGTGCTGACAAAGGTGATGCATCTCATTGCAGATGTATGGTTTATAGCAGTTCGCAGTGGATCAATAAAGCCTGCAGTGTCTTCCTACAATATCTCCAACTCAATAAACATTTGAGTTTTGACTCTGCAGCTGACAAAGGCTCTCTCCACCCAGAGCATCTTCCTGTCTCTTTGAGTTTTTAGATGAAGGCTAACCTTCAGAGAGTGGAGTTCCTTTATAAGATGCTTCTACAGAAAAGGAGGTGATTCAGACCTCACCGTAGGCAGTATCATGTTTTATTCACGACAGAAGATGTGGTTAGCTGTAACCTGAGCAGACCTGAGTCTACACAAGAATTTATCAGAGGAGGAGCTGCTCTGGAGATAAGGAATAATCTCAGCATTAATCTGACTGGCTTTGGCTATTAATGTCTGTCAATTAAGACCAAAAGCATCACTTTCATATCACGTCAGTTTACTGGGATTTTTGAATAGTGAATGAGTTAAATATTAGTGAAAAGGTAACTGGTCAAATATGAGATAACTGGCCATTTCATCAGCATAAATCTGGTGTTTTAATTTATGATGATGATAGGAGAGCTACTAGTGGTAATAGTGGCTATATATATATATATATATATATACACACACACACACACACACACACAAACACACACACACACACACACACACACACACACACACACACACACACACACACACAAAACACACACACACACACACACACACACACACACACACACACACACACACATATATATTTACTGTTATGTTTGGCAGTTCAAAAAGATCCACATGCAGGACACTGAGGCAGGTTGAAGAAACAAAATTTGAGTTTTCCAGTCAAGGGCTGTGGTGCAAAATCCAAGCACAATGAGAAATACAAATAACTAAACTAGGAAGGAAAACGGGCAGGACAGGAATACAGATGAGGACCTCCAGCAACAAACGCGGGACAAGTGAACAGACACAGACGACCACTGAAAGAGGGAAAACACAGACTAAATACACCAGGGGGAAGACTAACGAAGGACAGGGGAAACTAATCTATAATCACAAGGGCAGGAAATAGACAAAGGCAGCAAGTAAAATAAGGCAAAGACACATGAAGAGAAACTCTTTTAACATAAAACGGGAAATAACTAAACACAGTACAGTGGAGGTTGGTGGGAATGTCATTAGTTCTGCAGGTATAAAAAAAAAGCTTGGACAAATGTTAGTTTAAAAGACAAAGGATCAGAGTAATCCCAGTTAATCCTGAGGGAGACAGAGAGGGTGGATACAATACAGCAGAATCTCCTCCCTTCACCTAGTAAGTGTCATGTTTTCTAACAATCCACCAGCTCTGCTTGATTTGCAAAAGCGTGGGATCAGAAGTCATTACTCAGAAACCCTATCCAGGTAGGAATCACACAATAAAACCAGGTGTAACTCAAGTCCTGGGAAAACTGTCCAAACATATATGTTTTTTTTTGTTTGTTTGTTTGTTTGTTTTTTTTTTAAAAATGACATATTGGATATTTATATTTAAACTTCCAAACAGCTTCCTCATAGAGAGGAAAATGTAAATGGATGATGCCATGAATGGATGATGGATAGACTGATGAAATGTAAACTGTGGTTAGCATGGAACACCTCGGTCTTTGTTTCATAGACACAGACTGATAGGCTGTAGGTCTGGACTTCACTGCCTCTCTCTCTCTTTCTTTCTTCCTGTCTCTGTCTCGATAAAATCACCATGCATCAGTGTTATACGTGGGTGCTGGGTTTGTTTTGGTTGCCAGCTGCAAAAGACAGACAGCACTGTGCAGATAACAAGTAAAATCAAGTCAAATTATATGATATAGCTCCAAGATTACTTACCACAATTTGCTTCAGGGGGCTTGACAAACTGTGCAGCGTATGACAACATCTGTCCTTAGACCTTCGACTGGGTCAAGGAGAAAGCTTTCAACGGGAAAAAAATGGAAAAAACCTCATGGAGAGAAATGAAGAAGGGATCCCCAGCCTAGGAAAGACAGACATGCAATAGATGTGTGTACTGACCAACAAAATCGCAGTATAAACAGATCACGATGCTAATATTTCTGATACATATAGATTGTACAAACAGTATGTTAACAATGAGGACAGTCCACATAGAGAAGATCATCAATAAATCACAATACATACAGATTTCACAAGTGAAGCCAATGGATCCAGAAGGGTGTTGAGCAGCTTAGGGCTGCTGTGCAGGTACAACCTGAGCCACACGACCTCCCTCTCCAACATGGGGTCCTGGAAGGAGGACAGGGCACACGACACAGAAGAGGCAGCGCAGCATTCCCACAGCGGAAGAGACAGACAAACACACAGAGGGAGAAAGAGAGACATGATAACATGCAAACTAGGGAGAGAGGAGAGGAGACAAGAGAAGACAGCTCACTTATGCAGCATAATCACCTCACTGTCTCATCACTGCTGTCTGCTTACAGTCCAATAGCCACGGGTTGACATATTCTTTTGTGTTAACATAGGTTTAAATGAGCATGTGTTCCTCCCTGCAGCATTGTGCTTCTCTCTCTCACACACACACGCACATGCACACACAAAGACATACATTCCTGCACACACACACACACACACACACACACACACACACACACACACACACACACACACACTGCTGATGGACACTGAGCAGCTTCAGTGGAGCAGACAAGTGCCTTGCTTAAGGGGACCTCAATTTTTAGATTAGGTCAGATGAAACTTTAATGATCCCTGTGGAGATGTCAGGTCATTAGAGCAGCAGAGGATAGGCTACAGATAAGAATAGCTCAAATGGAGTACACTGCAAGTAACAGTGCAAGGCGAGCATGCTGAGTATGGTACAACAAATAAATGACGCAGTCACAGTTTTACAGGGTAGTACAAATCGCATATTTACAGTGCACATAATGCTTCTCAACATGTGCATTGTTACACCATAAGTATGTGCATATGCTTATATACAGTCATATTTCAATTGCTGATTCTTCCTGCTGTTAAAATATGACATTTTGGCTGCAATGTGTGTAAATAATCTGAACATCCAAAGTCATTTCTTGTGCGATGAAGCAAACAGTACATGCGAGAACAATGTGTGCAAGATTTAGCTTGCCATTGATGCTACTGACTGTGGCATTTGGAAATAGCTTACAGTTGACTGAGCAAAGAAATGTTTGACAAAAAGGAAGCGAAAAACAGACAGACACACAGAGAGGGACAAAGAGAAAGAGGGAGAGAGAAAGAGAGATAGAGAAGGAGGCAAATATAGATAGAGCCAGAGATAGAGAGAGTCAGAGGATATATGGAGCTCAGTTCAACTGGGTTACAAAGTTTTTCCAGTCTCCATTTCTGCTCTAACTCCCTCTAGTAAAGGCTTTGTCCTGAATTGGCATGTGTGCCCGTGCATATGTGCATATATTCTATTCTAGTCAGTTTAACAAAAGGGGAAGGTTTGGTGGGACACAGAGTGGGGCAGAATATATCACAGACGCAGACAAATGAGATGTTATAGTGTGGTCAGGGGTGTTCGGAAGTAAGGTGTTCTCGTAGCACACTAGCCTTCAGTGTGGAGCAGGCTGGTAAAAGGTGCAATGTGAAAGAGATGGCCAGAGTTTTACTTTAAAACGTTTTAAAAAATGAAGGAAAGTGAAGAAATAACAGTTTTGACATTATGTCAAAGACCTCTTTGTATTGTGTTGCAGAGATATCCTCTGAAGTTAGCATGCTATCCGTCTAGCCCCCGGCCAGTCTTGTCTCATAATACATCTTTATACCTAAAGGCTGTAGTTTCAGCTGGGAGATGTATGAATGTGCTACCTTTCACAAGAAATATTCTTGCACCTATTTTCTCTATTAAAGAGAAAAATACAACCGTACACATCTATCTCTATAATGCTTAACAAATTTATTAGACCACCACCCAAAGTAATGTTTATGCCACAGCTGCTTAAATTAACAGCATTGGTAATTACTGAAATCATTTTTTATGTTTCTGTAATGGTTAATACACCAATATGTAGATGCTCTTTAACCTAAATGATATTTTTAATGCTAAAAAACATAATTATTGTTATCCATAAATTTTCAAATTTACTGATTTACAAAAAGCACATTATTATTTCTTGATTAATATGTCAAATTATAGTTATTTACTTGCATTCCTGAACAGAAAAATTAGTTTTAGTGGTTGAATGTTATGCTTGATTAATTTCTGACTTCTCAGAGAAGTCCAGTGAGCCGGCTCAAATTTGAGTATAAAAAGATGAATTCAGTTTGAAATTCCTCATTCCTGTTCAAAATGGTAAAACGTTGAGAGCTCACTGAAAATGAAAGAGTCCGCATTAAAGCACTTCATGATGCTGGATGGTCTCTGAGACAAATAGGGACAGACATAAAGGGTTCTCACAGTGTGGTCAAGCATGCTTTGGAGTCAATTGTCGAGACTGGTGCTTACAAAATGCACCAAGATAGAGGCAGGAAACGAAAGTTAACTGAAGCAGATGTCAGACACCTCAAGATTTTAAGTACTAGAGACAGAAGGAAGACCACTGCTGATCTTCAGGCAGAGATGAATGCTTCTAGATCAGAGTCTGAGAAAGTCTCCAGAATGACCACAAGCAGACGACTGACAGAACAAGGTTTAAAGGGAAGAACAGCTGGTAATAAGCCATTATTGAGGCCTGCAAACATCCAGAAACGCCTCAGATTTGCCAGGGAGCACAAACACTGGACTGTTGATGACTGGAAGAAGGTAGTCTGGACGGACGAGTCCAAGTTTGAACTCTTCGGTCAGCATCATCGTGTTTATGTCCGCAGAAAAGCTGGAGAACGTTTTGATACCAGATGCATTGCACCCACAGTGAAACACGGTGGAGATTCCATTATGGTATGGGGTTCCATTTGTGGAAACGGCGTGGGCAAATTAGTGAAAATCAACGGTATCATGAACACGACCGTCTACCACAACATCTTAGTGCATCATGGAATCCCTTCTGGACTGAATCTGATTGAGCATGGGTTCATATACCAACAAGACAATGAGCCCAAGCAGACTTCAAAACTGTGCAGAGACTATTTGACCAAGAAAAAGGAATCTGGAGTACTGGAACTGATGGACTGGCCAAGTCAAAGTCTGGATTTGAATCCTATTGAACAAATTTGGGATTTAGTAGATTCAAAGATTGATCACACAAAAGTTTCATCTAAGGGAAGTCTGTGGGGACAGCTAGAAACTTTTTGGAACTCAATAACAAAAGAGACTGTCGAAAAGTACATAAAAACAACGCCAGCAAGAATGCAAGCTGTTATCAAGGCCAAAGGAAGCCATACAAAATATTAAGTTTTTTGGTTATTATGTGTGAAAAAAGACTATTTAGTCGTTTCAGTTTGTTATTTGCCAAATAAATAACAATAACATTTTTAGTTTTAAACAAGTTTTTGAAAGATTATATAATATTTCTGTTTTCTCATTTTTATGAATAATAAATTTGTTAAGCACTATATATATATATATATATATATATNTTAATAACAAAAGAGACTGTCCAAAAGTACATAAAAACAATGCCAGCAAGAATGCAAGCTGTTATCACGGCCAAAGGAGGCCATACACATACAAAATATTAAGTTTTTTTGGTTATTATGTGTGAAAAAGGACTATTTAGTTGTTTCGGTTTGTTATTTGCCAAATAAATAACAATAACATGTTTAGTTTTAAATAAGATTTTGAAAGATTTCTAAAATAATGATGTTTTCTCATTTTTATGACAGGTGGTCTAACAAATTTGTTAAGCACTGTACATGTATGTGATATGTATTCATATTGTGAACAAAACTCTTAACCCTCCCAGACTTGTGGAGATAAAGATCATCTGATACACTATGCAAAGGACTCATAACCCCACAACAAGTACTTCTCATGCTATCATCATGACACACATGGCAGGGCATTCTCCCTCACCGTCACACTGTCACTATCACTATTCAGCTGTACTTCAGTCTGTCTTCTGTAAGCTGTTGTAAAATGCAATATCTTGTTTTTGTAATTCAATAGTACATTAATGCAGTAGTGAGTAGACCCACTGCATTGGCCAGCCCCTGCCTCTCTATACCAGATTGCTCTATAAATAACATTCAGATGAAGCATGAAGACAAAGCATAGAAAGGCAATGTTAAGAAAAATCCATCACATCAGCATTGTTCACACCCACCTCCACTTACAAGAATTGGACAAAATTTACTTTTCAAATGTATTGCACAGTACTCAGACAATTAATTTAAATTCACTTTAGACTCCAATTTCNGAGAGAGAGAGAGAGAGAGAGAGAGAGAGAGAGAGAGAGAGAGAGAGAGAGCACCTCTGCCGCTCTTCCTGCCTCCTCTCCTGTGCGCAGCGCTCCGGCCCGGCCGCTCCTTCCTTCCTCATTTCCTCCCCACAGCTGGCTCTCCTCTCGGATGCTGGCTTGCCTTCTCCTTTCCCACACCGCGCTGGACCAAATACTTCGGAGGGTGGAATGACTGACTACCTGCTTTGCATGGTCTGAATTTCGGGAAATTCGCACGTCGGAAAGGAGGGGAGTCAAGAGGGAAAAGGAGGCTCTCCATCCCCCGAGGGAATTTATTATACAGTAAGCAGGCGCAATGTCATTACAGTTCCCTCATTCCGCTCGTCTCACACCTCCCATCTGTGCAAATGCTTGAAAAATGCTAGAATGTGACAGCCGGTTGGGAATATGGCTGGCTGTAGTGTTTTGTTGGGACTGTGTGCCAGATGTTTAGGCTATTTTATTTCAGTTTGTTCCGAGGCGTGGTATGGATTGTGTTTTTTATTATGGTGCGCTGAAGGGCTGTGGTGCGCTTGCATTGGTCGTGGACTGAAAATGGAAACCCCCCATTTCACTCGCCATCCATCCATCCGAGGCCGGGGTGTGTGGGGGTCGGAGGAAAGGGGAGGGGGGGTTGTCTGATGCGAAAACGTTAGTACTCTCAGACTGCCTGAAATCTGAGCCATATTCGCTGGATTTTCACAGGTGACAGCGGCTCCGCGTGACCGGCTGCACCGTCTTTGTGCCGCCTGTGCAGGGCGATGCTGGGACGATCAGAATATTTGTTTCCCACAGCCATCACCAGGCATGTGAACTGGATGAAGAGCACCTTGCTGCCTGTGTGCTCCGGCTCTGGCCCGCCTGCCTGCCTCAATGGCTCCATGTTGATCACTAAAAACACCACAGTGTGTTTCTGATCAGCTCCAGGCTGCTTCTCTTCCCCACTGTAGAGTAATTAATCTCATTCATCACTTTGCCAAGATTACTGTGTTTCAACCAAGAGCATCATTATGTTTGCTCATGTTAATTATTTGTGGATTTCTGCTCTGTGACCTGGCAGAAATTAGGCCCTGCTCTTGTCTGCTGAATTCACCCTCATATAGCCTCTCCAGTCACCATGGGTTGCATGGCAGTTTACGAGCCTCATTTAAAGTTAATTTCTGTGTTTTCTCTTATGGGCTACCGTGCTGTAGAACACTGATCACTCCCAAGATGGAGGAACTACCCAGCCCTAATAAGAAGTTTAATGTGAAGGACTGGGGGCTTGGGGGCAGCCAGGCTTCCGATTAGGCTAGTAGAGCAGATTGTGTCTGACAGTGAAACATATTATTAAGTTGGTTACACATGCTGCTTATTTCAGATTGACCATTGTATTTGTGCATGTACAGTATGTTGTAGCAGATGTTTTCCATTAGGTTTGAGAGGAAAACATGACAGAGATCAGAGGCTATGGCAGTGTAAAACTGAGCTGAACATGCTTAGTTGTGACGGTGATGTGTTCGTATTTATTGAGGTGGAAAATAAAGAATTGACACTAATTTCTCTGCCTTTTAACCTCTGGATCTGTGAACTGCCAGACACTAGAGCAATGGAGAGTCCCACAGCTCCTATTAAACACAAGAACCAGTCAAATCAAAATGGACCAGCTGTCACATGGTAGAAATGTGTTCTTTATATTATTTAGCTGATGAGGCGGTGATTCTAGTGTGTTTATTGACCTTTTACGTCCAGCAGGGGCTCTTCACCTTTTTGGCACATCATCCTTCAAAGGAATCGTTTAATATATTTAGAAATATGCTTATTCACTTTCTTGCAAGAGCGATACCTCATTCATTTTTGTATACTACATAGGATGCTACACCTAGCACTCAGTTAGCTTGGCTTAGCATAAAGGCTAAAAGTCTAACAAAATTTGCCTTCCAGCACCTTAAAGCTCACTTTATATCATGTTTGTTTAATCTGTACGAAAATAGAAGTGTAAAAACAACAATTGTTTATGGGGGTTGTGTGCCGACTTATTTCTTGGCCAGACGCACTGACTTTCTGGAGCCTAAGATGGTTACATGTTGACCACATTGGTTTTCATCGTTTGGTGTAGCTCGCAGCAAGAAAACACATCTTCAAATAAATCTTTGCCTTAAAGCAAATCAATGTATACTTGTGACCTCTTGTCACATTTAGTGCATGTATGTCTGAGTCCTGAGCCAAACAATGTTACCCTCTCAGGTTGATTGATTTGATCGGTTTTTAGACACCAAAAGAGGTAGAAGTATCCCATATTTCACAGTTAAAAAAGCAAATGTAAGAAAAATGTCCAAATGTAAACATAGCGACCCCTCAGATTGCTCTTGGACCCTTTGGTTAGGAGCTGTTGATTTACTACTATCCGGCCCCATAATCCTAAAGAGATATCATTGTCAGGGTTTTAATACAAGCTCTCTTCTCTGGCACAAACATGATCACAGTTTCAGTTCCTTGTCTCCACTATTCATTTGGTCTGCCAGAGTGCACACAAACAGCTTGAGTTTACTGACTCCTACAAGCTAGATTTGCAACATCTCAAGGCACAGCGCAAAACACTTAACACAAACAGGTGAAACTGCCAGCCAGTGTTCTCGTCACACAACATTTAACTGATCAAAGAGCTTCGTCTCCCAAATGTTGCTGCATGCCTTCCCGTAACACTCTGAGCAGCCTTACAGGAAGCCACAAGTCTTCAGAGTACATTCACCTGCTACTCTGGGGTATAATAGAGTACCCCCTCCCACCCCAGCACCTCTCTCCATGTCTCTGCCTAATTGCCCAAGATTCATGGCTGATAGTGGAGTGACCCTATACCTACATCCCTGGTGAAAAGTCTGAAAAGTGATGCACTGCCACAGTTCAGAGAAATGTTATCATCCTTCTCCAAAGAGTCCTCTTGGCTGCTGCAGCCTCAACAGGCTTCATTAAGTTTTCATATTACGAAGATGATACATGTGATGTGGGCAAACTCTTAATAAGCTTTCACTGAGACAGATCTGAGACATGAATGACTGCCCCTGCACAGTCAAAATATTTTGTATCTATTGATCTCTTAGTCTGCACTGATACAATTAATTTGGACAGCGTGCTGTGTTTAATTCAGCTCACAAGACTATAATATAGAGGGGATAGACAAAAGCAATGAAAACATTCAATTTATTCCAGCCTGCCTCTTATGTCCTCATTGCTATGATAACATGAGCAGTCAATACAGGTTTATTTGGAGGTAAAACTGAAAGTGAGTGCACCAGAGTGTTGGTATTAATCTTCATCACACATGAAAACTGTATGTGTGCACAACTATGGCAACAGGGTTAGGTTCAAGTTGAACTAGGATCACAGCAATCAACTGTGTACAGTTTTATTATTACCAATAGAAATGATGGCCAAGGCTATGAAAAACATACCCAAGTTGTAAAAAACTGCAACTTTCTTTCAACATCGTAGTAACCTAATTAAAATGCATGCTTTGAATGTGTATCATAATTAGGATGCATGCCAGTTAGCAGTATTTGTCATCAGGGGTGTGGCAATCAGCACTTTAACTTGTGAGTATTCAAGGTGTCATCTGAAAACTGACACAAAATGTGAAGCGGTTAGATCTTCCTTGCCTAAACGGCAGGTGCATAAGTCCAAAAACTGTTAAATCATTCATTACCTCAAGGAGTGAAGTGTTAAAAATCAACAACAAACTGCAGTAAGAAAGAAGTGCAGCCAACACGAGTCGAGACTAGGCACCAGGGACACTAAAGATACTCTAAGGTATATAGGGGGATGACAAATAGTTAATTAGTATGAAACATTATATAACCCACTTTTGCAGCAGCATTAGCATGCTTTAGTTACTTCAAAGTTGTTATGAGTAGTTATGTTATTCCATCTACCCCCTGTAGACTTTATGTAAGATTATGTAGAAGAAGCAGCTCTGTTGAACTGGGGGATTCTTGATGGTGATGTAAGCATTAGTTGTACAGCTAATAATTAGGATTATGTAAATATTTAACACATTTGTAGTCATTTTGAATCAGATTTTTACATGAAAAATGATTATTTCCTTGGCCCAAAGTTGTTTTATTACTGCTGCTACTGGTACAACAATTTCTAATAATAGTAATATACTAATGATAATTATCGGTGTTAACAGTTTCACATTTACTTGTTTTATTTTTTCAAAAACCACAGTGAGACAACCAAAACCATTCACTACCTACGTGAATCACCCTCTATTGTCCAAACCCGATAATCTCTGCTGATAACCTTGTTCAGAAAGAGAGACGCATTGCAAGAGAGAGAGAGAGGGAGAGAGACTGTGTGTTGCCAGGTCATTGTATTCCAATAATGGCAGCGTCTGATTCATATCACAGCTGGCACCCCCCCTCCTCATCAGTAGATGGGGAAGATACGTTGCCTGGTCAACAACCTCTTTATTCCTTGAAGCATTCAGAGCAGAAACACAGTAGGAGATGCAAAAAGCAGGAAAAGTTGCTGCCATCATATCCCATGATCGCATAGGCATAATAAAAATAAAAATAAAATGTATTTATGAAGCACTTTTCAAAACATTAGACATTAGCATAATGTTGAAAAGATAAAGCAGTAAACAGTAAAGGACGGCTAAAAGAAATGATTGAACTAGGAAAAATGAACTAAAAACAGTATGCTCAAAACAGAAAAGAGTTTAGCAACACCTGAAGAACAAATAGACTTTAATCTTATGTGTAATGACTGACTGTATTTATCAGGGTTACAGACTGATGTTAAAGCAATGAATTTATATTAAAACAAAATGCTTAGGACAATGGTTGTATAGGTCAACTTTGTTCGTAAGTTATCATGACCCATATTCAAGTTTGTTGAGAGGAGGTGACCTCTATTGGTCATAGTAGTTATGATAGGACCAAAGGAGGAAGTCAGGTGATGTACTATAAAGAGCAAGAAAGTCTGCCTCTGGAGGAAGGTGGGGTGGATGGATTGATGGGTCAAACAAACATAGGACCTTCAGGACTTGTTTTAAGTGATGTAACGTACTTAAGTTACCTCACTAATAGTAACACACTTGTTGTTGCCTAAACCATTAACTTTGTCAGTTTTGGTGACTTAACCTAAGCAAACTGTGACCATTTCACAACTTTAACCACGTGAGGACAAAGGTGTGGCACGACGAAGGGCTGGTTTGACCTAAACCTAAGCAAACACTGTTTAACTGCATCAAAGCCGTATCTACTTTGTGCACACCTCTTGCTGCTGAGCCTGCTGCTGCTGAGCTCTTAGATATGGTCAAATTTAAAATGTCCACTGTTGGATTCAACTGGATAGCTTCATAGTGTGTGGTTTCTGGTGATGCACATTCTGATGTGTTGAGTATTAACGTAGGAGTCCCTCAAGATTTGGTTTTAGTTCCACTCCTGTTTTTAATCTCATTAAATTCCATTGCCTCATCATTCACAATGGCAAATAACATACTGACAGATGATGCTTTCGTGTTTTTCCAGTACCTCAGCTTAGCTTTTCACATTAGACAAATTGCATTTAGTCTTCATTTTGCTCACACTTCTATTAAATCTGTCTGAAACTATGTCCAGTATGTAGTCTAAGGATGACGTGATCTCCGTAATAAACCCACTCAAAGCTTCAACAAGGGCCTCAACAAAGAGGGATGAGGTCTGGAGCTCAGGGTTCAGACAAACAATAGAACACAAATAGTACCAATTACATGATTGGGTTAAGATGAATGTTAAATGCAGGTCTGTAACAGGATGCAAACTCAGTCACACTACACGCCTGTCCACCAATCCAGCACCCTTATGTTGCATCTTGCTACATAAAAAGCATACAACTTCTTGCATTTACATTGAAACCTGGTCACTTGACTTACCAGGTGAAGAACTAATCCTCAGTGCATGTAAATGAAGTCAAGGATGGAGGTCTCACAACAATAACGTCTCCACTCCAAGTTCATACCTTTAGCAGTGATCAGGTGCAAAAATCAGGGGACAGAATGACCTCTGACCATTTCCTCTCACTGCAGCTTCCACTTGTGGGTCCGGCTGGGATCTCTAATGGATGATGCCAAATAATGGCTTCACTTTGCTTTCCTGTCTCAGGCACTGAGTGGTTTTCCCTCTTCTCCTCTGCCCTAAGAGGAGAGAGGAGCAGAGCAGGAGCTCTGGAGAGGGTAATGGTTGTTTTGTCGGACACATCATTTTGTCACTTGAATTTTGCTCATTTCACTCGATGGTTGAGTGTGCACTTTGCAGCTGGAAAGCTCTACTTGCAAAATTGCTTTGCACATATATATTGTGCACCAAACAGACACTTGAGCGAAAATGTGACCATATCTGTCTCCTCTGATCAGTTGGATTATATCATTTAGTTCAGTTTAGCGATCAAAGAAATATACGGAATAAGCCTCAGTCTGCACAGCCAAAAGAACGCCACGCTATTTTTTTTTAATTACTGCAGCACATTAGCAAATTAATGAGTAATGGATAAATGAGAGGCATCTTTCATCTCTGTGCTAAGCCAAGTTCAGGCCAGGGCTGTCATCATTGTTTCAGTGAATCCACTATCCACTCAGTGTCTGGCAAAGCTCAGACCTCGCGTGTCCCTCTGCACCGAGGAAGGCAATAATACTCCTCCTAATCCACCTCTCACTGCATTGCTCACCCAATCAATCCCCCATGGAGTGGGACGTTGCCAAGTTGCGGTTGCCAAGTTGTGGTTGCTGTGGCAACAGGGACTCGGGTTTGCTGTGATGTCAGCCAGGTGCGTTATGGCAGTTTGGGCTGTAACAAGGCCGACCCTTGTTGGGGATAATGAGCAAGACTTGGCTGTCATGGCGTTGACTCTATCTGTGGATGAGAGGAGGTCAGCGAGGGGCGGCTCCCAATTAATGAGACCGGAGAGTTTTCACTTTCTGGTTTGTTACTGCATGTTTGTGTGAAGACAAAAGTGCATTTCTGCAACATGTGTAACAAATATCAAAAGCACATTCACATATGTGGCCTATTACACAACAATTGAATGGTCACTGGAAATGGTTATTTTATCAATGAGAAAAAGGTGCAGAAATCCACATCAAGCTGAATAGAAACAAATGTGTTGGACATATAAAGTTGGTGTGGCTAAGTGTTAGCAGTCAGTTGCTCACTTTGTCCTTTGTTTTGGCTAACCTTTCCTGTGTGCTGTGGTGCTGGGCAGAAAGCGTACAGTGTTTATCACTGATAACAACTGCTTGCACAGAGAGACTGAACTGATATCAGCCCTATGTTTAAGTCACAGATCTTAATTGGGATTAGAAGGCCTAACTATAATGTAATTACTGAATTTCAAAATCTAATCCCTTACCCTACTCATAACTGAGAAAAGGAATTGTGTAATGTGTGTGTTTTTTTTTTAGATATTACAACACTCGAATGTTTATATAAAGACAATGTAATTATAATACCCTATGATTTTGCTATTTGATAGCTCAGTCATTAACAAATGTGTTTCAGATTATTGTCAGTGTTAGATTAAAATTTTAAATCAAGTGTCAGCCATCAAGACATGGTCTCAAAGCTCAGAATAAATGTGCCAAATAATAGAGCTATCTTCTATTTATTCCAATCACTGTCTTGTTTTAGGGTATATAAATCCATGCATGCTCATTATCTGCCCTTTTTTTACCCTTCATGATTGCAGCGCACTGAACAGGACAAACACATGCGGCACCCGGGCTTTTAGACCAATTTATCCCCTTACTCGCTCTATTTCGGTGAAAAAAAGCTGGTTGTTCTTTCATTGTGTATGCTTAAATCTAAGTGACTTTGCATGCCCTTGTCTTTTTGCATGTGTGTGTGTTGTTGGCGGGGTGGGCGTTGGAGGACTGGCTGCAGCCTAACAGCTAACTCTTTGTTCTCGCGCGCCTTTGGCGTTTATGAACTCTTATGTTTAAGAGGGCATTACATAATTATAAATGAGCTTCTTCTCCATAATGCTGCTGAGAGAGGGCCATTGTGTCCCGCAGAGCTTAGAGCTGTGAAGTTAAAAAAATGACAGATTGTGGTGGTCAGACACCCATTCATCACTTATCACCTTGATGAGAACAATTCTCACTCGGCTTTATTTAACTGGCTGTTTTTTCTGGATATGACAGAGGATGAGTTCATACAAATGTTCCACATAATTTTCATCTGGGTGTGAAATTAGTGGTCTCGCAGAGATTGTGATTTTTTTTTAAGCTTTGATCCTTTTTGTGTGCAGTTTATTAAAACAAAACATTTGCACTTCATATTGGCAAATAATCGCTGATATTGCAAACTTAAGATTTGTTTCAAGTTTTCCTAGTGATGGAAATTTGTGAACGTTATCTTCTTCTCTTTGTCCTCAGCCATCTTGGCACCATTGTTTGATTTTTTACCCAGTTGGTTGTTTAATATTTTGCTGACGTGGTATTTTGTGCGGGGTGCATGGTGTCAGTGTAGTGGTTTGCTTCAGGCTGTGTCCTTGATTGTTTTTGACCAAAAGCACTTCCATTTTCAAACCCTGAATGCACTATAAAAAATTACCTGATGTGGAAATCCTGAAAAAAATGAATTTTAAACAATGGAATAAGGAAAGGGTGTAAAGGAACAAGAAAAGAAAAATCACCAGCGAAATTTGGAGAGGATAGTATCTTTACTCTTTCTCTGACAGCTTTTATTTCATAAGCATTTTTTAAACTTTAAAGGGCATTTGGATGCTCCAAGCCCTCATTTATCGCTAACGCTGTGCAAGCATTTGCTTGCTTGCAGGTTTTGTATGAGTGGGTTTGTGCGTGTGTGTGTGTACACGTGCAGTAGAGGAAGTGGCGTCAGGCCAGTGTAGCCCAGCTTTGTCTGGCTTTAATGCCTCTTCATTCGCTGTACTCACATCCAGCCAGCGCCCTGACAGCAACTAATCTCCTCTTTATCTTAAAGGTTTGCTCAGCACTTTGGTGGCCCATTCAGACGGGTGCAAACCAAAGATTTCAGGCAGCCACGCGGAACTCTGAGTTGACTGCTCTACTATGTCCATTAGTTGTCATTGTACTTTGGAGTAGTGAGGTTGGTTTAGCTGCAGCCTAGCTCTAACCTGGCCTTAGTCGAGTTTTCAGACATGTCCACACATAAGAACGTCATTTTTGCCAATGACAAGTCACTGTACTCTGTGACCCTATCGCCAGACAAGAACAAGATGTAGCCACTTTTTGAGCATGTCTTCTGTTAACAATAGTTGGCAACACTGGGTGAATCTAGTGACCCCCTGAGTTTTCATGTAGAATCACCAGAAGGTCATCATTTCCACTTCTCCAGTGAAACATCCCAACATCTTCCACATGAACTGGAACAAAATGCTAAACAGCCATTCGTGGTTTCCGTATGATAACTTTTTTGACCAATCAACACTGCAAGAGGATAAATGCCTTGGACTTCTTACCAGTCAGTTAGAACTGGAAAAGCCTCTTGGATGAGAGGCGAAACGTCTTCTAGAACTCCAAGGAAGTTCATTAGAAGTACCATGACCATGAACAACACTGGTGGTCTCTTAACTTTTCATTTAATTTGTCAAATACTTTGGTAAGAATATGCAAAAGTGATGACATTCACATCAGCTTCAGCTACACTTATTATTGCTAATCAGCATGCTAACAAGCTAAACTGAGAACATGATGAACATTTTACCTGTTAAACATCAGCATGTTAACATTGTGATTGTGAGCATGGCAGCATGTTCATGTTTGCATTTAGCTGCAGCCTCACAGAGCTGCTACTGTAGACATGCCCAGACATCATGTGGTCATTTTTCCTTGTCACTGTGCTTTACTGTCACATATGTTTAGAAAATGAAATGTGTTGTCTTTGCACGTTTGTCCATTAACCTTAACAACAGAGTCATCCTTTGTTCACATGTTGTCATCACAATAGCCCAGATGAGGTCATGAGTTCGTAAACATTAGAGCCTTTTGTGCTTGAAGAAGACATGACTCATCAGATTTGTTGGTCTATCAAACAATGGCAATTAGTGTGACCTAATAAAAAACTTCTGTGTCCAGGATAAAGAAAAAGTGCTTGTGGATCAGTTTTTTGTTTTTTTTCTGGAATTAGTCATATGTGAAAACATGAACAGAACTTCTTGTCTGGGCTTTTTGCATGATATTTAAAGACGAAGCAAGCAGTATAAATAATGAGGATGTCGTTTCCAGTCATTGTTTGTAAAATTACCCCTAGATCACAAGACCACGCCTCTGCTGTATGTGGATTTGGGATTAGTTGAAAGGATTGCTGTCATTGATCAGCCTGGCTTGGGCTGTACTGTGCACACAGATACAATCTATAGAAACCACACGACACTCACCTCTTAGTGAACAAGCATATAAAATAAATGCCTTTTCTGAATTCTTTTTTTTCTGCAGAGTTCAGAGTTCTTTGCCATTTTGGCATTTACCATTACATCATGATTATATTTAACCCTGACTCGGTGCACATTTGGAAACTCAAACTGAACTTGTTGAAGTTATTGTTTTTGTCAGGGACAGATGAGGAAAAAATGGAGGTATTTTAATCAGCTTTGATGCTGGAAGGAGAACAGGACATTTACACTTGGGAAATTGAACAAGATGGAAATGAAAAGAAAACACAGATGCTTGTGCTTTTTATAACTGCTGTGAATCAGCTATCGGACACTCTCTGTCAGTTAAGTGGGACTTTTTCGGCTGTTTTATAACCCAGGCCTACTCAGGCAAAGACGACCCCAGCATTTGGCAGCTGCTGATTGAAACGCACACACAGAATGAGTTTCTGAACATAGCTCAAAGGAAATATTTTCTCTCAGACCTTTTAACTTTGACTAATAAGGATTTGTCAGGTTGAGCTGAGCATCGCGCTGATGACTAAGCATTGTGTCTGACTGAGAGATGAGGAGACTTTGCAGTTTATTGGCTAAGGGTCAAATCCCTCAGAGATTTTCGCTCAGCTGGCTAACATACTGCACTCCATGTGCTCAAGTATGCAGGTTAGGGCTGGGAATTCCTTATTTGCACTCCTCTCAGCTGCTGTAGTGAAATAACAGTGTGTCCGTACTTATCTTAATTAATGAATCTCATTGATTTGTTGCAGTGAAATAACAATGTGTCATCAGTTACCTCGCTTTTCAACTTAATTAATGGAAGACATGGATCAGAAAATGATAAGTTGGATGTATGTGTTTCTACAGCGCTAGACTTTTATATTACAACCCTGGATATGTACGACTCCTGCTTTCCTCTTTGTGACACGTACATTAATATTCATGACATTTTGATTGCCATAAAAATCATTATTTACTCAAGGAGTCTTGTTGCATTTACAGGCATTTAAGTGCTTGGCAGTACTCCTGTACACAACTACAAATGAGCAAACCCTACAATCACAGTTACTGTATCAGAGGCCTTGAGTTAGCATGAGTCTCCATGTCTCCATACTGCTTTGAGCTAAATGCTAACAGCAACATGCAAACAGGCTAACAGTAATAATGCTAATATGTGATGATTGGCATGTTCACCATCTTAGTTCAGTATTTTAGACATACACAAAGCACTGATGTAATTACATGAAGTCCAAACCAAATTTGATGGCAGTCCATCCAATAGTTGTCCAGACATTAAATGACAAATGTCAACATAATTGTGGCGCTGGAGGAAAAGTCAGGAGATCACCGAAGTAAGATTCATCATCTGGGCACCACAGATGTCTGTACAAAACGTCGGGGTAATCCAGCCAACAGCTGTTCAGATATTTCAACCTGGTGGAGCGAAAGACTGACTGATCCATAGAACCTCGCTGTTAGCATGGTGAAAAGTGCTTAGCATCATGTCATATGTGTGAGATATAAGTGCATAAGGGAATAATTTAACAGAGTACCTTCTCAGAAGGTCTCCATCAGCTGCTGCTCTTGGGCTGCATGCGTTTATTTTTACTCACATGAAGCACGAGTTCAGAGACTTCACTGTTTCAGCAGAGCACAAAATGAACAATGCTAGAAATTGCAAGATAATTTGACAGGGTTTATGTGTATTTACCTTTCTCTACGGCCCTGGTTGTAACAAGAAGCTTTAGGTTTTCATGCCCGTGCTGCGCTACACTGAGTTAACATTTAGCAGCATTTTTTTTAATATTCAAAGTAAAGAGGCGTTATAAAATCTCTGCTTTTATAGTTTTTCATGTAACACTACAGGACAACTTGTGTTCCCCTTCTTTTTTCTACTTAAATTGCCCTGCATAAGATGATCTAGACCCCTGCCACTTGAAACACAAGGCTTAGGCCTGGCCTCTTAGGGGAAAGCATAGAGAGCATAGGAGAGGAGAGGAGAGGAGAGGAGAGGAGAGGAGAGGTTATTAGACAGCAATGAGGAGAGTGAGGAAGTGGAAACGGGTGCAGAAGGAGGCAAGAAGACGCTTTATGTATGTGCGCAGTGAACATTCTTCACCAGCGACTGTGGGAGCCAGTGACACATGAAATATGAGAGACAGCAGCACTCTCCACTATTTATAGCACTGCAAGACAGAAAGAGAAAGATAGAGAAAGCGGCCACACCACATACACTCCAGGGCAGAGTTGGCATCATTTTTTCATTCGCAAAAGAGGAATTGCGCCCAATTTTTAGAATGCACATATGTTATGGCAATGGCATCGGACAGGCCAGTCGGTGTATACAAGCCTCTTCCATAGTGAGATCCTAAGTAAGTTTCTGGCCATCAGTTTTCTTTTCTGACTCACAGAGCTAAACAGATGCTCAGGGAAAGCACCGGTCGAAGCTTTGTGTTGCCGCTTTGTGATGATTTGAACCCATCTGAAGCTCAGCACTGTTTTGCACAAACTGCTAAAATATATCAGTGCTGCTGGAAATGCAACAGCTTGTCCTGTTCTGCTGGAGATAATGATGAAAAGAAGTCAAAAAGGAGCCAAGTCAAAGTGGGCATGCAGCTTAAAGAATCATTTCAGCGATGTTATGTAATGTTTAGATGAAGCCCTGACCTGCGAGTAAGAATCAAAAGAGGCTGGAAATCATTATTTGGTACTCTTGTAGTGGCTTGTCAAGCACTAGAAACAGGTGATGATGTCAAATTAATAGGGGTTAAAAGGGCAGCTGTTACTATGAATGGATGGATATGTTGGAAACACTCATCTTTAAACGTCCACTACACTACGTTTCTGATGTAAGATGATTTGGATTGATGTGATCCAGAATTGCATAACATGCCAGCACTGTCAGGCCAAATAAGCATCGGGACATCAGATAAGAAAACCCAGGATTGGAGGAAGAATTTGATTTGTGGTAACAACATAAAGAAATAGCCTGACCTACCACTTTAACATCAACCATGAAATACAGAAAATCTATCTGTTTTGTTTTTTGTTTTCAAAGACATGAAAAGTACCACAGTTTCCAAAATGCTGAAGAAGCACAGCTGATATTTGTGAATGTTTTTGAACAGCTTGTTGCTTCTTGACATTTCGTTCATTCTCACGGTGTCCGAACTTGCATCACGCTGTCCAAACAGCAGTCACCTCAGCTGTTCGATGTTGCTGTTCTCATGCTTGGACTGGAGCTGCAGCCGTGGTCCGGGCAGGGCAGAGGCTGCGGGCAGTTGCACCTCTTTGATGCTGCCCTCCATAAGTGATTTCTTCAGTGATGTCATTTCTTCTGAGAAAAGCCCTTCAAAGTCGGCCTGATGTATTATGCATGGCGCTACAGTAGCTAGCCAGTGTGCTTGAGGTGCTCTGGGGTGGTAATGGTGATGCTCGCAGTGCTGAGAATAGCAATAGGAAGCCTTTGTACTGTAGGTTGAATTCCTCTATGGTCAACTTTTTTATTTGCTCAGTGTATGTTCTATTTAAGTTATGTATGAGTGTCGTGCTCTCATTGTGCAAACACAGTAGAGAGATATCAGTGGACTACACTTACATTGGAGGAGAACACTACTGGTAAATCTGCTAGTTTATAACTCAGTTAAATCCTTTCCAACAGCAAGTTTTTTCAAGTGGGTCATATTAATTTTATTGCTGTACGTAGCTGCAGAGGAGAAAGATATCACGATGTATTTTGATCACCAGTATCTAACCAAATTTAGTTAATATACTCGATGTGAGCCACATTAAAGATGTCCTGTTTTTGCCAAAAGAAAAGAGATTATGCCAGTATCACAAAATATTAATTTTCTATGTCAGGATACTACCACTACTGCTACCACTACTACTACTACTACTACTACTAATAATAATAATACTACCTTTTCTTTTAACCTTTCTCAATTAATGTCTCTAAACAACAACATCATGAATTATACATATTTTCCACAGATCCTCTGGTATATTATTATTATTGTTATTAGTAATATTTAGTGTCATTATTATTGTTATTCTATATTCAGTCATCATTTTATATATCTTCTCCCTGAAAAAAAAAAAAAAAAAGAAGCATGTTGACGTGAACATTAAGCTCAAAGTGCGGCTGTGCTATTAGCATGTCTGTCAACTTTTGTTCTGTTTATGGGCTTATTAGAATCGATTAAGACGTTAACTTCAATTCTAAGTAACTTTTTCCCAGATGCAGGACTTAAAAAACTAAAATATTATTAGAGGGCTGTGAAGAGGGTCAGAACCCAAGGTCATTCAGCAGCAGTGTTCAGTGTCTGATATCATCTTATAGGACACTCTGCTAACTGTTATGCAAGAGTTTAGTGCGGTTAAGGAGCATTATGGAAGAGAGAAATATGGCGAGTTGCCTATAGGAGGCCATGAAGAGTTATATCATACCTTTAGATATTAATAGACGCTGCCATTTCCAAGACTGCTTTCAAAGCAATATAGCATGCTGTGTGGCTAAAGCTAGCACATGCTGGCCAGTCTCAGGCATTATTGATGGAGTTTAAAGTCAGTCTCTGATTTGTTGCTGTGACACATCTTGGGTATATCATCCTTGAAAGTCAGGAATTGGAACCCCCTCTGCAAATACCACTCTGGCCCACATCTTTACTTCTGATGAACATGTAAACCCTCAGGACTTTAGTGCAAACAAACGCTCTGGCAACTTTCTCTCTGACAAAATGAGGCAGTTTGTCCAACGCAGTGAACTTTGAAGTGTCTCAGCCTGTAACTTTCATTCCTGAATCCTCTCGTTCACAAACAGCTTTGTCATGACGCAGAGTCTTCTGTCATCAAGCGCTTTAAATTCCCTTGTGGGTGGAGGAGGGCAGTGCGAGTTTTAATTTGCCTTTTCACTGTGTTTATCACCGCCGTCGTAACCTCTGTAATTATACCATGTGGTGAAGCCGCTTGCGAACGTAACTCACCCAGAGGATCTGTAGAAAATATGTATAATTCATGATGTTGATCGTATTTTTAGCTGCTCCAGCTTGTTGTTTGGAGACATTAAATGAGGGCTACTTTATATTGAAGACGAGGATCTACTCCTTGAATGAACAGTTTGTTTTCTTCTTCTTTTAACTTTGGTCCGCTGCCCGCTGGGAGGCCGTGCCGAAAGAGGCGGAGCCTTGGGTTTGTCTGTTTTTTGTCTGTATTTTCAAAGGTAAGAAAATCAACATCAACACCCAAGTTGAGGTTGCTCTCTATTCTTATTTAATTAATATTTCTCTTTTCAAGCCAAAAGACTAGAGAGCCCTACTGTACATTCAAAGCAGTGCCATTCCAGTGAGTGCCATTACACTACATAAAAAATGTAATGTCTAAGCTCTGAATTGCCCACATTTCACTGTTCGTTAGAGTGGCATAATTTATATGGGAAAGCTAGGAGTGTGTCTTTTCATTTGAAATTGGAGAGGACTGACTACATGATGTTTGAGTCATGAGAAGCAGATCTTTATGAGCGCGAATCAGAAGGCTGCTCAGTGAATGCAAAACGATTCACTTTGCTGAAGGCTTTGTGCCTGTGAAAGTTGGACACCAGTGTGTGTGTGTGTGTGTCAGTGTCGCAAGAAGTATTCAGATCCTTCACTTAAGTAAAAGTAGGCCACTGTGTTAAAATACTGTATTGCAAGTAAAAGTCCTAGGCTCAAAATCTTAAAGTAGAAGTAGAAAAGCATTAGCATCAAAATATATTTAAAGTACCAAAAGTAAAAGTACTCATTATGCAGAATAACCAGTTTCAGAATCTTATATTATTGTATTAATGGACTGTAGTTATGGAGGCGTTCAGGTGTTCATCACTTTAATGTTGCAGCTGTTAAAGGTGGAGGTAATATTTATTACTTTATGTACTGCTGGACAGCTTTAACCTATAACAATATATCATCATTTATTAGAAGAATTTTATTTCGTATTAACAATCTAAATCTGCAAAGTAAAAAAGGCTTAAAGCAGCCCTGATTCCAAAAAAGTTGGGGCGCTGTGTAAAACATAAAAACAGAATACAATCATGTACGAACGAACTGTGTCCTGAATGAGCCCATGTAGTAATATTCTTTCTACAATCATGTGTTCACAAAGTGATGAACCTCTCTCCATCCTTGCTTGTGAACGACTGAGCCTTTCCAGGATGCCCCTTTCATACTTAATCATGATACTATCACCTGTTACCAGTGAACCTGTTTACCTGTGGAATGTTCCAAACAGGTGTTTTTGGAGCGTTCCACTACTTTCCCAGTCTTTAGTTGCTCCTGTCCAACATGTTTGAAACATGTTGCTGCATCAAATTCAGAATAAACAGATGTTTACAAAAATCAAAGAAGCTGATGAGATCAAACATGAGATATATTGTTTTTGTGCTGTTTTTAATCAGCCCAAAGCAAATGATCTCTGATTTATTTTTACTGAATTTTTGGAATCAGGGTTGTGAATGCTGTGAGGTAGAAGGTACAATATTGGCCTCCAAAATGTAATGGAGTACAAGTGACTCAAAATTGTACTTAATTAAAGTACTTGAGTAAATAGTTACTTTCCATCACTGGAGTGAATTTGATTCAACTACAGTGTGTGTGTGTGTGTGTGTGTGTGTGTGTGTGTGTATTCATCAATAAAAGCACATTAGCACTGACCTGCAGTTTGTGGAGGTCAGTTGTGTTGGTGCTTGTGTGTTTTGAAGGTCTCTCTCTCTCTCTCTCTCTCTCTCTCTGGCCTGAAGTTATCCTGAGGTGCTTCCCTGTTGTTGTCCTATCAACACAGCAGAAGGAGTCAGGTGGCAGCTCTCAGCCAATCACAGTGAAGCTCTTTGGCCACTCTCCATGACTTGTTTGTTAAACTAGGGCTGAGGGCCCAGAACCAGTGTCATTTCTGATAACAACCAATGCAATTAAAATTCAATGCAACCTTCAAGTTTAAAGCTTTTAAAATTGCTCTTTAAGCTTTTATGAACTCATATTTTGAATCTGATTGATTGGAAAGCTTTACTTTCCATAATCTTTAATGTAACAAAATGATGTGCAATGGTGACCAAAATGCCAGGGGAAAGTAAGGCAGCATGGAGAAAATGCAGAGAAGGTCTGGGAGATAATGTGACTGAGCTAACGGCTAGCTCGCCAGCTGCAGCAGTTCCCCACTAGCTCTGCTAGTAGTCAGAGCTAGACAAGAGAAAAGACACAGTCAATGGACATGCAGAGTTGGTGAGGTCGAGCAGTGCTGTTGGGTGAGACGACATGCTCGCGGTCAGTGTTCCAGTTCCTTCCAAAGATGTTGGATGGGGTTGAGACTCTGCGCAGGTCAGTGAACTACTTCATGGAAGGTCAATTCTTTGAGGACCTGGCTTTGTGTGCTGGAGTGTTGTCATGTTGAACAAACCTTCCCCATGCTGGTGTCACAAAGTGGGAAGCACACAACTGTCTAATCTAAAATATCATCATATGTTGCAACACAATGATTGACTGTAACTGGAACTAAAGGCCTGGACTGAACCATGAAAAACAGCCCCATAGCAAGACACAAATGCACTGTCCACATACTTTTGGCCATATAATGATTTACCAGCTACCCTTAGCCTGCTGATGTGATTGCGCTCATTTCATTTGTGTCAGTCAGCTCTTGGTGATATGCTTTATCCTTAACTGTTCTGTAATGAGATTAGTTATTCAGCGAAATGAATACACAGCAGTCAGAGAGATATAATTAGATAAAGTGCAGGAGGATCTCTCAGTCACACAAGCTTGTGGCATTAAATGACTAATGCAAGTCATTTCTGATACACGATCCTTGTTGGAAACGAACAACATAAAATAAGTTCTTTCAAGTTTTCCACAGTAATATGATGACCTTGAAAGAACTTTACTGATATAGTACACCCCGGTTCATCAATATGCCTCAGCTCTCTCCGTCCCAGGATCAACACACATCCTGAGGATAAACCTGCGATGGAGATTTGCACTGATATGACAGCAGTTTGAAAATGCCTTCCTCAGGATTTCTTCACTTGACGAGATCATGAGTAAAAGATGAGGCCCGGGTGATTGTAATTTTTGACCAGTTTCATGTCTTGACTCGAAATATTCAGACTTTTCAGTGAGATGATGGCCACCAAATGAAATATTAAAAAGCCTCATTAATTTGGTTTCCAAGTGCGGAAACCAAAAGCACGTCCCCGCAAATGTACCAACACAAGGAGAGGCTTGCTGTGTGTTTGTTTCAAAGAGATGGAATGGGAGATTGAGAGAAATGTGGAGGAAAAGCAAGGGAGCTAATTGACTTGGGGATTTATTTCTGCTTCATTTCTGTGTACAGACGATGAGGAAACAAATACAATTGTTCAGGTGGGGGACAAACTAATTTCAAGGGGCTTATAAAAACATCTCTCTTGATAAGAATGGTTAAAACAAGACAACAAATACAGAAACCAGACGCCGGGCCTCCACATACTATTAATATTATTGCCATCAGCATTTAGACATACAGATACAGCAATACAGCTATGATTTTCGTGGTTTCAGTTTCATTTCTTGGTGTCTTTTGTCTTATATTGGTCATGTGCACCCATAGTTTCAGAACTGTTAGCAGGTCTTCCTTGAGCTGCCAATGCTCACACGTTGACCGTGAGATTGACACAATTGACACTTTTCACACACTCACAGATCTGTAAGTGATCAAAAAGAGGACACTGACAGCGTGTGGACAGATAAGACAGAGCAGCGCAGCGTCTCCCTCTCCTCTGAGGCAGGAGTGGCATTGAGTCACTATGGTTACAGGGACACACCGTGTGTCTATCACCCTGAAACTTTGTTGTGATTCCCAATAATAGGTTTTTAGGTTAGTGTGACGATGCAAAATAATGAGCGTAGTTGTACCCCAGTTTTGAAATCCAGTAATAGAACATAATTTCACTGTTTTGGTTAACATCATACAGAACGTCTCTCATCTCTCTCAAATCAATCTCTCAAATCTCACGCCAAATAAGATGAAGCCTCAAAGCTACTCCTTCATGAAAATATCTAATTATATATGTAAAAAAGTCTTTCTCTGCACACAGGAAAGCGTCTGAACATCAGACTTTTTTTCCAGAGTCCAAAGCATACAGTTTGTGTGACTTTAGTGAACAGAGGTGAGGCATGTTAAATCCAGCAGACAGGCTGTCGTCTAATGAATGCATTATGCTACAACATAGCACCATGTATTGGTATTTACCTTAACTCATATTTATCAGACAGCACCGTTGATTATTCGCTTAATTTCATTAATTTAATTCATTCGATTCATTTGTGCCCTGGTGTGCATCTGATTATGGAGACACACTTATTTCATTACAGGATTGCACACTAAGCCTATGTAAACACTGCAGCTCAATTATTTTTAAAACATTAAAAAGAGGAGAGTTAATATGTTCCAAAATTACACAGTGCATCAGAGAGTAATCATATAAAGCATTCGGTTAACCGCTGGCTGTCACGGTGGTTGTTAACTCAGTTACATACATACTGTAGCTATCACCCAGGAGATGTGAAGGCCACATGGGCACCATTCAAACATTTTACACTCCTGCACACAGAGCGCTGATTAAGGCGAGTACTGTTGTGACAAGATGTTTTCTGATTTCATTTGAGTCAGCCCCCAACAGAGTGACTCAATGTGCTGAGGTGAAGCTTCGTTGGCTGCAATGACAGAGTCAGTATGACAGAGCAACATATGGGGTGTGTGTGTGTGTGTGTGTGTGTGTGTGTGTGTGTGTGTGTGTGTGTGTGTGTGTGTGTGTGTGTTTAAGCATATTGACAGCTCTCAGCTGAAAAAAGTGATAATGAGAGAGGTTAAAGTGTGAAAAGTGTGTGTGGTGAGGGGCATCTGTGCTCTCTAATGTAGGCTGTAATGTTGAATTATTATGTAATACTGATCAGCAAAAGAAGGCAGCAGACCTCACTTCCTCTTTATGGAATGGTGGGGTATCACCATCATCATGAATTAACTATGTAATGTTCATATTCCATATGATTCAAAGCTATCAAAACAATCACCTTCATCATCAGATGCTGTTTGAAGTGACTTGAAATAGCTTTTATGTGAGTTTTGAAGGCAAAATGAAGAGGTGGGTTTCTGTGCAACATCATCATGAGACGCGTGCACACTTGGATGTTGTTTTTGTACCAAAAATGGCATGAATCGCAAAGATAATGAGTGTAAAATGTTCAATATCCCACCAAGGAAACCTCCCTTTCATCTCAGAATGCAGAATTAGCTACTAAGCAGAGCCCTAGATTTAATAAGATACTCGATAGCTTCACACAGAAACTGGTCATAAGAAAAGACAATTTTAAGGTTATACTGCTCACACTGTTAAGGCGTGTTTATGGCTGTCAAATGAATTGTGTGAACGTTTGTCAGGCTCAGCAATCGATACTTTCGTAATCATTTTTAGCTGAATTTCCATCAGTTTGAGTTGGTGACAGCTGATAGAGGTGCAGGCTGACAGCTTTGGAGAATGCATCATATTGCTGTGCTACTAACTTTGAGAAAAACTATCACAAGCAAGTGTGGAGAGTGTCTTTTCATGATCCCCTGCTGTCACTGAATAGTACTTACTAAATCTTGCATTGACAGAATTTCTTGTGAGTGAAGCCTTGCCTGTGGACACCACAGGGGTCTAATCTGAAGTTTCCTGCTAATATACAGCCTGTCTAGTGTCTGATGAAAATTTACGGATGCAACATTACCAATAAGATATTGAGACTGAGGGCGCTGTGCTGTGAACATGTGCTGCAGGTAGACGGCAGGACGTTCATATATGCCATGATAACTTTTATGCTTCCAGTATTTGCATGAGGAGAGTGTGTAGGCTTTAAGCCCAAACTGCCCATTGAAGGTTTGGTACCGTGCCAGTGCCTGCCAGAGCTAACCTGTTATAGTCTCAGCATTAATGCTACTAGTTGCTGTTTCTGACTGGAATATGTGTCATGTTAGCTTGCTAAGGACTATCAAAGTAGAGGAGTTGGAAATGTAAAACTGGAACTTTTTTTTCCTCTAGAAACATCTGCCTGGCCCCACTTTGGGAAGCCCTGCTGTAAAGAGTAATTTCCATCAAGTTGCCATTTGTAAGTCTAAAAAATGTCCACATATTAGCTATCATGACATTGTGGTCCTAACTACGTTCTGTGCACAGATATTTGTAAATGGAGAACCTGTCAAAGGTGTCACAGCCACCATAGCACCTTTACTGGCATCACTAGTTAAAACAGCAGACTGGAGAAATCCAGTGTTAGATGTTTATTTTAGGCCATGAGGAGTTTAAATTTAGGGCAGATTAAGTGAGGCCTTCATGAGACTGTGTAAAATGGTACAGTTTCTCAGGAAGTTGTGCAGTCCAGCCAAATCATTTGTGAGTGGGCGTATTAAACACACACAGATCTTATGGCTTTATTCTAGGTAGGACAGTAAATCTTGTTTTGCATAGGATTAAAGGCCTGTTTTATTCTACTATTTGTTGTGGCATCTAACATCTGTTGTGTTAAAAAGAGCTGAAATGAGGTTAGTTATAAAAACACTGATTGGACCTTTCAACTGAAAGATTTGTGCCATTTTGCCATTGCCTACCTCCAGACAAGACAAGTCTGGAGACAAGTTGAAAGCTTCGGTACACACAGCTAATCTGATTCTACTTTCACTGGATCTGTGAGCTCTGAAAACTGTGATGTTGTCTTTGCACCGCTCAGAGTAAGAAGTTTTTTATTGTTCTCTTTTAAACTTTTCTCTTTGGTGCGGCTCTTTTTCTACTGACTTGAACGGCTGCAACTCATTAAACTCACTTTTCCACATTCCACTGTGCTCTATAAATGCATCTTTAACACTCTCACTCTGATAATCACACTACTGCTTATATATGTGTCTCTTGCTTATAAATAGGTCCACCAAATCCCTCAGATTTACTACTAATCCTTCTTCTTCCTTATGCTAATGATTTCCTTGTAATCAGTAATGCATGGATCACTAAATGGGACTGTAAATTGACTGATAGAGTTAATATCAAGATGAAAAGATTAGCAGATGTTCCCACTTCATTTCATTAATGCTCCACAGGCCACAATATCAAAGTTTTGGACTGAGCAAACTCTTACAGCTACACTTGGTAGAGCCTTACCAACCCTCAGTCTTAAAGCATAAAGTTTGTCCTGAGTGTGGCACCATGAAATATCTGCCTCTGAGATTATAAGAATCAGTGTGTTGTGGACAAAGTTGTCATTTTAGCTTGAGGGTGGCACAAAAGTATGCTTGGAGTATCTTTGGAGGTTTGTCTCTGGGGCGATGAGTGTGCTCAGATAACTCTCCCTGACATTTACATGGACAAAATATTACATTTTTTGCCCTTATTCTGCAAAAGACAATGTGCCTACTAAGCTGTTCACATGAAAATGAACATTCCACTAATATCCATGTTTACATGTCTCCTTCATTCATTCAACCACCCTCTTGAAAAGATTGGTGTTGCAATTTTTGTGCACGTCCACCACCCTGTTGACCTCCAAGCAAAATGAAAAGTTGATGTACAGCAGATTTACTGCATGAGCACAAGTTGACATGTTGGTTTTGTGTCTCTTGGGAGCTTGGATTTCAGGGCTGGCGGCGACACCCATCACTATAATAGTAATGCTGTGTGTATCATTGCAACACTGGCAAATTGTGTTGAGGTGCCTTTCATTGAGTTGATGCTGTGACAAATGCTGCAGTGCTTTTTGATGATCAGACTGCTCGAGCCATTGATAAGAGCAGCCAGTTGATTTCTTCTTTCAGTCATCTTACAATAGCCTGTACAACTGTTAATCTTATCCACGCCTGTCACCTCTTGTGTCGCCATTTTTCTGCCACTATTTGCAGATGTAGCTCGGCCGCTACATCTGAATCATTGAACAAACTGGAGGTGTGGGAGGTGATTCAGTGGTCTGGAACCAGGTTAGTCTGTCGTGGCTGCATGCTGTGGCTTTCTCTGTGAAACTGATTGCATAGAGGGAACTGCCTGGGCTACCTGCAGCGCCTCCAGCAACAGCTACAACTGGGATGTAGGGTGAGACCTGTCGATGATAGAGCTTTGTTTGCATTATATGCCCCTGTTCACTTGTGGTTGCTTTTCTGTGTGATATTCCACTAGGTCAACCTTCTGTTCAGCACTGACGTTTTAGATTAAATATGACTCAATTCTCTGTTGTTATGTGCTAATAATATGGTTGTCGCAGGTCTAATCGGCTAATCAGGTTTGTTAAACCTTAAAGACCATCATCAAGCTCCTGTCTTCCTCAACATTCGAGTTAACACCTGCTGTTAGACTATTTACAGCTTCTTTTGTTAGTCGTATTGTTCTTTGGATTCTTCCACCACATTTACATTATGTTGTTTGACTAATACTTCCTTCCTTCTGGGTAATTAGCCAAGTGTATGTGAAGCATGCTGTGTGGGGAAAAAGACAAAAAGAAATCAAAATGAAACACCCAATGGGCTGTTATTGAAGTTATTAGCTGTCCTTGGAACTTTGCACTATAGCTATTTTGATTATGCAATCAGCCGTACTTTTTTATCACACACCAACAGTGAGCATCATTAGCATTTATGCCCAAAATAGACATCTCCGTGTGAGATGAAAACACAGTCATTCAGACTGACTTGACTTGTGATCCATATTCAGTGATTCTCAGCCAAGTAACACCATAACAGCAGCTGTGTGTTTTCTTTGTAGTGTGACGGCTTTGTGTTTCAGTGCTTTTGATGATACACTTTTATTAAATGATTTTTACTGAACTGCTACCCTTAAGTGACTCTCAGAGGGATGCACACTGTGTCACAGCAGTACACAAGGTATATGTTTGTGTGTATTAGTGTGTGCGTTGAATATAAATGTGCATTAGCATCTGGCCGTTCGCCATGGATAGATTTGGTTGATGGATGATTAACCCTCAATGAGGCTTGTAAGGCCATCTGCCATTGGCTGCCAGTGACAGTTCTGGAGTGACAAGTCAGTCAATTCAAAGCCATGCATATAGCCTACACTCCACACAGGTGATTTCACTCATTGTGGCTGATGAGACTCAGGACTGTGTTGGGCTATACAGAATGTATTTGACTGACATCTACCTCCCTTTCCTGTTCGCTTGGCTGGATCTGCTAGGGTGGACAAATTGTGCATTTATCAGTCTTTACGGAACATTGAAGCAAGGGACTTTGTGTAATTCAGGGACTTTGTGTAATTCCCAGCGTAGCGCCAGCCACCTTCAACCCAAGAAGACATCTAATCAGCAGCAACTGAAAGTAACTGTGGCGATGGCGAAGGGCCTGTAGATGTTGAGTAACTTGCACATTTTTCTCTGGCCATGTAATTTGTATTGATGAAGCTTGTCTGCTTGTATCTCCTAAAGATGACATTTATTTACAGCTTATTTGCATTTTTAATTTTTATATATTGCTGCCCAGGTGATCATGATCTGCACATCCACTGACAATGTGTGAATTATATTATTTATACCTACATCTGCTTCGTTAAGGCATAATTATAGACCGAACAACAAGTGGAACACAGGAAGCAAACTTCAGTCTCCACCCTCAAAGTCCAGGCTGGAATGAATCCACGCTGAGCTATGCCCTTTGACCTCTGTGTGCAGGTGCAGGTGTGTGATGTGACAAAACACCTGCACACTGTGTTTTCTATATAAGCCCACAGCCTAGTAGCATCACATCAACTCAGGCTGATACATGTCACCTTGCTGGGACACCACTCCTGTATAGGTTCCACTGTTGACTCAATGACACATCCATTCTGTGTTATTGTATTGGCTGTAAAACCGAAACAATGAGCTAAAAGCTGCTAAAACATTTGGTAGATCCAAGCAGAACTGCAGAGTCTGAGCGTGCAAGTGTGTATGACTCCAAGTATCCTCATTAGTATGATAAAGTGTACCGTACCTGACCCCAGTAGTTAATCAACATAAAAATCTGCTTGATTTAACTATCGTCTTAAAAGGTACCATTACACGCTTGGTAGAGTGATTTCTTTGCAGAGTTGTTCCTGTGTTGTGTTCAATGCAGAACACAGATCAGAGGATTTACATGCAAAGCTCGGTCCCCGACACCCCATGTTTAATTTAGTCTGTCTAATTCACTGTGCTGTTGTAGAAAACAAGGTTGAAAGAAAAATCATGCACGCATCACAGAACTCTTGAGGGTAACAACAAAAATGAAAGACATATCTCTGCTGTGGACTCCAGGCCTTAATAAATACACAATGAGACACAGACAGAGCTAATTACATTGTTAATGTAAGTGTTAAAGTCTTGTTAATTTGAAAGCAGAGTCGTGGGCACAGGGTCTAGACAAAGGGACAGATGACTGGTGAAGCTGAAACAAAACACTGCAGCAAGTTTTAATGAGGCGACAGGGGACTGCCCATCAAACACATAGCAAACACTTGCATCCCTGAAGGGACACGCACACACAAATATAGACATACACACATGCATGCTCTAGTGGTCTGTGTACACATGTATACAGGAATACAGTCGCTCCTGCAAGCACACAACATGCGTGTATCTCTAACACGTTTCTACATGGACATTTAGCTGATTTGCTGTTGATCTGTGATGAACTCCGTCTTCACCAAAACACGCCTGTCTCAGACCTGACTGATGAGCTTAAAGGGTCAAAAGATTAAGCTCTATATTCCACCATGTCAGCCATGTCAATCATAGCATAGTGAGCTGCATTTACAATGTTACAGCAATATCAGAGATTACCGCTTTGAAATGCGGGGCTAAATACCCCTGCATTACAGCGCTGAAATATAGACCTAAAAATCCAAGATTATACTTCAGTGAAATAAAGCCTTTAGGCCTAATCCATATTCAAAGTCTTGTCTCTAGCTGGGCTGTGGGCCTCTATAACCTAGTTCTGACGGATGTTATTGGGGAAAGCTGCTTTGTACTGGTCAGTTGTGTGATGAGGGCTTGGGCATGGTCTGTTGAGCTGACCTATATTTGGCTGCCTGCCCTGTCTGCACATTCAAACCCAGAGCTTCTCTCTTATTTAGTTCTATAAGCAAATGGGCCGTTGGCACCCTTCTTCATTCTCTGATCCTGTTCTCTGATCAAGTTTGTGCTTGAATGTACTGTCATGTGAAATGTTTCATGCATATGTATCCTCCCAGATAGTAAAGAGTATTCATATACAGCACAAAATCTGAACTTTGTTCACCATCACTGTAGAGGAATTTGCATTATGTGTGGAGCAATGCATCAAATTATACGCTAAGGAATGGGAAACAGAACAGAAGTCACATACAAGCCCTCTGGTACCAGCTCTGTGGAGCTGTACTTAGGTGCAGTGTTTCTTTGAGCTAAATGCTGAAGTCTGCATGCTAACATGCTCATAATGGCAGTGCTAACATATCAATGTTTAACATGTATGATATTTCCTATGTTCACCATCTCAATTAGTGTGCTAGAATGCAAAGAATTGCTAATTTGCACAACTGTACAGCTGAGAATGGTGGGAATGTCATCTTTGCAGTATTTGGTCATTTGGTCAAACCAAATTCTCTGGGGACCATGAATGTTGAATGGATATCTGTGCCAGATTTCACAGCAATCCATCCAGTAACTGTTGAGATATTTTAGTCTGGACCCAAGTGGCTGACTGACTGGCCAACCGATTGACTGAGGAACTGAAAATTGCTATCTTGCAAGAGTTCTTGGGAGGCAGGGGCTCTGTTTCTGCATTCTACCCACACTAAGCTGGAATTTTTCACACCCATAAATGATGCTTTTCAAAAACTTACCCTGGACCGGATACATTTTTAAATGCCTCTGACGTGCTGTCATAAGAACAAGAAAAATAAAGCTTCTCCATACATGCTTTTGGCTTTAATTTGATGTTGCTTACCCAGATTTTCATTGACACAGAGGTTTGATCTCAGTCTGTGGTTTGTATTCTGTCTTCAGAATGCTGCCTTCCACAATTGCTTGTAAAGGAAAAACAGCAGTCTGCACTGAGAAGAAGATGCAGTTGATCATGATCAGTACAGCATGACTGTGCAAGATCAAGTTAATAAATTAAGTAGGTAGATCAGTAAATGGACCTGACAGTGGTTAAAAAAGAATGCATGGGATCTGCAGCAGTCACATACTGTATAATGTGAGGGGCACTGACAGGTAAGCCTCACATACACACTGCCATGCACCTGAGACTCTAAAAATAACATGTCAGTTCTTGAAAAGCTTTGTTAAGGGAGATGTTGCTGTAGCCCCCACTTTTTAACTTTTCATAAATAACAGTCATGTGGCCAGTGTTAGAATGGCCCATCTCCTCTCTACTGCATGCATGACTGAATGCATGACTCAGTTTTCTTTGATCCACTGTCGTCATACTGACTCTACTGAAGTGAGCTGGAAACTTTTTTCCCACTTCTGTAGGCTATCAGTAAGTCAGTGACACTAGAGATATTTACACTATATAACTTTTGAAAAACAAAATGACACAATCATCGTCCTACAAATGATGCGTTTGATTTAAAAGAAAAGAATGCACCCTTGGTGGGAGTTTTGCTGCCATGGCCTTACGGTCTATTGACACCAAAAATAGGGTTAGGGTTGGTTGTGAATTGAACAATAATCACAGTTTATTGAAGACACATTTGCCTCCTTTTGCAACAAACATAGCTAATAAGCTGTGATAGCATCTGACATATTGGACTCTGTGGCTCAGACCATTTGCTATTGGTCAATAGTGTCAAAGTCAAAATTTAAAGGTGTAAATCCCCTGTTTGCTGTGATTCAATTGAATAAATTTCACTGCAAAATTTGGTTGTATCACATTGGGCTCTATCTTTGATTCCGCCGCCAGTGCAGCGGAGGTGCAGCACAAAGTCAGGTCCGCTTCGGCGATGGGGCGCGGCAGCACAGACTTGGTATTTTCGTGCACTGCGCTGCCGGCGCAACTACTCCCCCTTCTCATCTCAGTCCCACCCAGCGGTGCAACTCGGAAAGAGGGAGGGGAGAAGGCGTGGAGTGGGTTTGACACAGCCGGGTTCAATCTTCACCAATCACACCAGCTCCTCACCTCACCTTTAAAAACGCCACTGGCGAGGCGCATGGCAAGTTTCGAGGATGACTGAGCCCGCGCAGGAAACTGTCCGACGCCCAAACTTCTCCCAGGAGGAGGTCCTTAGATGGTAAATCCTCAGCCTCCTCCTCCTCCTCATCCTCCTCAAAACAATGATGTACTCCATCTTTGTAGATAATGTTAAGCATTACAATGATAACATTTGTATTTGGAATGAAATGACGTGGGTAATAGCGGACAACGATCATCACTTACGTTTTTTCCGTGTGTCTGTCTCTCTCTGTCACTCGAGTGCTCTGACATAGATGCAGTATATATGCTCTGTAGGATGCCACGGCTGTTTCTGGTTGGCACAGCGACATTAATTGATTAGTTTGTATCCCTGTTTCACCCGTGTATTCGGTCAGGTTGAGTGACCATTACGCGTGCCGAACGCGCTTGTGATGTGGTCAGATGAGATACTGATCAAAATATATAAATTTAGGTCTGACTGTATGTGCTGACTCAGATAGTTGCATTGAATCATTGCTGTTGCTAATTATTGATTGCAGTGAAATGCCAGTCACTGTGGACACTCTGGGCGCACGACTCTGCCGCTGGCGCCCAGAGTTGACCAGATCTGGGGTGGCGAGCTCTCAACGCACTTTTACGCTGCCGGTGTGGACCGAGATGGACCAAAAATCCAAATCCACCGGCTGATTATGCCGACCCCTCCCCCTTCTGTGCCACAACGCCCACACAACGCTCTGTGCGCCTCAGTTTACCAAAATACCAAGTGCGCTGCGTGCCCGCCTGCGCTGCACAAAAATACCACTGCGCGGGGTGCGCACCCTGCGCCCTGCCAGCGGTTGGGACGAAAATAGAGCCCATTGTGTTTTTTACTTGGTCTGGTATGACCAGCAGCTCATGGTCGCTAATGTTAGCAGAATTTCAACAGATACAGTCATTATGGAGTCACTTTGCTGACTTCACAACTTGTCTGTACTTATCCTACTGTTACAGTATTTTTCAGCAACATTTCAGTGTTTTTTTTTCAAGAAAATAAGATCTAAACACACATCACATGTTTGCTGTTACGTGCTTGTGGTCACATTCCACTCCCTCTCAGTCAAAATAAATCAATGATGTCTTTAAAGCAACTTAGTCACAGCAATCCTTGGAAATGCGGAGAAAATCAATGTGCTATTAACTTGTAATTACTGCATGTGGCTACAGAAGCCACTGTACGGCAAAAGTTACATAGCCCTTCTTTAAAGCCTAAAGCATTTTCATGACTGACAGATGTCTCGGGCTATGACAGAGCGACCAGAGACTGAACTGTGTAGAGAGAGAAAAGGATGGAGGCAGATTAGGATTGGTGGAGGTGATAATGAGAGGGACTGTGTGTGGTGTGACAATATGAAGAGCAAAGAGGAAAAAGTATGAAGAGTAGAGGGAGGATACAAAACATGTGCCAGCGCATGATAAAGCTGTGCAGTTGTGGCCACACAGCGAAAGACTTAAAGTCCACAATAGAAGGAGAGGAAAAATGGGATGCCGTGAAGAATGCAAAGCACGTAGCAGTGTCATGAGGCCAGATAAGCAGCCGAATGTTGATGAGGTACAGTACATGCTCAGAGCAGGGGGGTTGCAGGGGGATGCTGGGAAGGCTCAGGTGCACCATAGCGATGTAGGTTCAGACCCATCCGCAACCTTTCGGGCCATCCTCCTTCTGTCACCGTCGGCTGCATGCTGCCTAATAAAGCAGAAATGTGCTGAAAAGATGAGGAGAGCTGAAATAGGTCAAGTGAAGAGAAGTGGGCAGGAAGAGAGGGAAGGAGGGGAGGGAAAGTTTAGAGGCGTAACAGCAACAAGAAGGAGGAGGATGCAATGCGGAGGGAAGGAGGAGAAAGGCATGTAGTGGAAGTAGAAAGGTGGGTGGTGATGAAAAATTTAAATTGAGAAACAGTGAGAGAGAGATAGGTAGAGAGGAAGAGGAACACTCTCCAAAATGGAAGACAAGTAAAGCCAGGTCAGCCATATTAGCAGCCTTCAGTGACCAGAGATTGTTGCCTAGCAGCATGCAAGAATAGTTTTTTTCTCTTCTTTTCTCCTCACCCTCCTACTCCTCTTACATCTCTCTTTTCTCCTCGCCTCACCTCCTCCTCTCTGCTGCCCTCCCTGCGCTGTCTTACTCTCTTTCCACTCTTTTCCTTTCACCTTTCCATCTCCCCTCTGCTGTCCACACGTATCCCTCCACTCTGCTGATAGGCTCCACTTACATTCTTTTTACCTCTGTGCGAGGCTGGTGCTGCCTCATGCCGACAGCCAGCCTTTTTTTGTGTGTGTGTGTGAGTGTGTGTGTGTGTGTATGGCAGATTCCTCCTGACAAGCCTTTCATCAGTGTGTAAAGCTGGCTGATGCAGCTGTTACACCAGCTCTGTGCTGCATCAGGATTACATGGCACATGTGAAGCCCGTGTCCTCCAACGCTTGGTCAAATACAGGATGACACATGGCATCAAGCGTGCAAGTGTGTGTGTTTGTGTGTGTCTAACACTAGGTTTTGGCTTTTTTTTGGGAAGAGTAAATGTTATGATGATGTGATATTGATTAATGCTGTTCAATTGTATTTAATGGCATAAAGTTGTATGACAGCTGCTTCAGCTATTAATCTTACTACTACTGCTACTACCATTATGACTTCAGTGTACTGATGCTACACCTGGTGCTTCAAGTGCTGTCAGGATGAGAGGTTGTAGTTCCAACATCAAGAAATATTTAAGATTCCCTTTGCCAGATTTCCAGTTATGCATAAAATCTGTGTCTCTGTGGTTCACTCATACTTACAAATATGTCATATTTTCTTCTGTGATGTGAAAATCATCAGTGGCTCACAGGTAAAACCCATATCTATTTGTGGAGGTTATGTAGTTAAATTATTTCCTATTTCCTCCTATCTGAGTAACATCTGCCAAAAAGTAAGGCAGCCAGCTGCTTGAAGAAGTTATTAGCATTTTTTTAAATGAAAGTACATGTTTGTGACATGCTTTGAATGATCTTCAGATGGAGCCCATGGTCTTGTGGCTGAGAGCCACAGACAGTCAGGAGATCGACTAACACAGTGTTGGTTTTGGTCTGTTCATTAAAATTGTTGATAGCAACGAAATTATAGAATATTGCCAGCCTTATGCTTTAGATTTCAGGTTATCTGTCAAAATATATCAGGATTTGACTACTTTATTATAGTATTACAGCTATTACGTTTGCTGCCATTACTATATTACTGAAATGGCTTGTGTCTTCTGGAGTACAATGCTTGTTGTGTGAGCTGCACTTGTAACAGACATGTTACTTTATATGGCCCGAGGTTCAATTTACTGTGGCACCATTTGCTGTAAATGTGTGCCAGACGTTTGTAGTACAATTCAAAACACACACCTCTGTTGCCATAAGGACTGGAAATACCTTTGATGGGACCAATGTGCTTCTCTTGTCACAATGTTTCTGAGTGATACCACTGTCACTTTTTATAGTAGTATATATCTACAAATCCTGCCCTGTTTCTACTACTATAATCTCTGCTGGTTGTACTACTGCTATGGCTCTTAATGCTTGACCACCATTACATCTGTTACTTTCCTCTTTGTGGAGTCTTCACACTTTCTTCTCACTGGCCTAGATTTTCTCTGCTGAGATGTACTAATACACCTGTCCAGGATGTGTCACTGCCCTTTGCCAAATGCATGCTGGGATAAGCTCCTGCTCTACATGACCCTGAAAATGAATAAGTCAAGACAAAATGAAAAAAAAAAAAAGTTGATGGTGAAAATGTTGAAGTGGATTCAATTTGATTCCAGTAGTTGGCTGGTTTATCAATGATCTAATATTTGCTATCACCCCTCTATGTCCATATTGAATTTGTGCGTGGAAATGTGTCTCTCTATACCTCCGCTCATCCTCTAACGTTTTTATCTGTACAGTTCTTGCTGAGTACAAGTGTAGGGGAGTGTAGGTGTGACAGCCAGTCAGCCTAAATGCTGGCATGTCAGACTGTCTTTAATAATAGTTTAAGAGTTGCATCTTCCCCTGTTTTCCAGGAGGTATGCCAGTGCCTGAGGTGGCGTCTGACACTGCCAGTGCTGCCACCATGTTGAGCCCCGTCCTCAACGCCTCCAACGGAGACGGCTCCGAGTCTGAAACCACCTCCGCCATCCTCGCCTCCGTCAAAGAACAGGTTAGAACTCTGTGTGTGTTGGTGTGTGTGTGTGTGCATGCAACATACATATAGTGTTGTCACCATTAATGAAATATGAACACCAGAAAGTAGTGAGGATAATTCCTCCAGTCCTGTCAGGGTGAGACAGGGCGACAGTTAACAGCGAACACAAATGATGGAATGCCCATCTGAACTAATGTGTCACAAATATGTCATCACATTTTGATCTGTTTGCAGAAAGCCCTCGGCTACAGCCTCTCAGTGTAATTTTGAAAATGCTCTAATGTGGTGGGATGCATCATTTGGCGACATTTTGTCAAAGTCTGAGTGGTTTTGGTGGAGATAATGCATATGACGAAGGGGTAAATGGACAAGGCAAAGCCCACACCTTGATTCCCTTTTCAGTGAAGCTAACGTTTGGCTGTAGAGCTACACTTTGGTGTCCATTATGTATTTATGAAGGTTAGAATATTCATGACTGCCAGAGCATGTCTTGATGTGTTCAACTGATTTAACTTGGACTGCTAGATGTCCGTCATTAGCCTACATTACTGTTTAGACCTATGCTAACTTTTAGATGATTCCTAATGGTTATAAGATGTGCTGTCCCCTTACATTCTGTGTTTTGACATATGATACAGGAATATAATTTTTGGCATTTGTATTGCATTGTCAGGCTTTAAACATCCATGCCATTTCCTCAGTTGAGACAGTGCACCAAAGAGTGGTGGATTCTGCGTTGTGAGATCTAGACATAACTTTGGGGATGATCTTAAATGCACACATTTCACAAACAGTGTAAAAAAGCTCCCGCCGTAGTTTTCTCAAATTGACTATCTTTCATTCCACAAAAGGCAGATGCAATGCTGTATGACCCTTTCCCACCCACGATTAGCAGTTATTTCAAGCTATCCTTAACATTCAAGCTGCGCTGATCTGTCTGTCAGGAACTGACACAGTTTCATAATGTCACCACTTTAAAGAATAAATCAATATCAGGCTGAAAAGCAGTCAGTGTTTCCCTGCACGCTGGAGTACACTTCTACATCACATGCTTGATAAAGGTGAGAAATTAGACCACTGGAGGTAACCACAAACAAGATTTCCTGCCGGCCTTCAGATGTTTTTTTTTTTTGGAATTGTGTGAGTAAAGTTGAGATGTGGACAAAAAACATGTCTAATCTTTGGTGCATTGTACCAGTTGGTGCTGTTCATTTGTGGTTTGAAAGCAAAATGGACAAACCACTTATAATGAGTACTGAGTAGATGAAGTGAATGAATTCAAAGCTAAAGCTGAACTACTAGTGAATCCATCAGCCTGTCATGGAAGTGATCTTATAAGCAAGATCATCTCGTAACCATGGATAACATGCATGCATGCAACAGCATACGAGAGCAAGTATTTTTCTATATTAATCAGAAAGTGAGAAGAAGTTGAAGCAGATGTTTGTTGTGCTCCTCTGTAACATTTTCCATTCAGTTTCAGTGTCAAAACTCAAGTTGCAGTCTTGACTTATGATTCTCATAATTATTTTTTCGTGAGCTCTTTGTGAACACCAAAGTGGATAAATGTACACATAAGAAACATTAAAGTGTTGCGTGAGAGGTAAGAATAAATCCTCCTGCTCCATTATTTTTTTCTTTGGACTTCTTCTGATGATTCAATTTTATATACTCAAATCCAAGATTTTACAAGATTAAAAGTCAGAAACAGTTTCAGCCTCATCGACTCACTGCGTACCAGGAAACAAAAAATGTTGGATTGGACTGAATTGTCTCTCAGCAGAAAAATGGAAATATTCAGCTGCTGCTGGTGGTGCTACATAGAAAAGTAAGGTGATCACCAAAGTCAGAGGTGAGGCTCTGAGGACCATTTATGTTTCTGTCAAATTTAATGTTAATCCATCCAGAAGTTGTCCAGATATTTTAATCTGGACCAAAGTGTTGAACAGATGGACTGTTGCAATGGCATTGCCACCCCCAAAGCCACAATACCAGTGTATCTCAAATCTACAATCAGCTTTTCTCCCATGGATTAGCACCAGTCAACATACAGTGAATATAGAGCAGATTAAATGTGATGTTAGGGTGAGATTTCATTATGTGTTTCAACTTAAAGGGGAACTCCACTGATTTTAAGCATCAAGTGTGTTTACAGGTGTTGGGGAGTACTAGCGCATATTTGAAGTTGTGCAAAGCCTTTGCGCCTCCAGAGGGAGCAGCGTGAAATATGATATCTGACGCAGCCTCAGGTGACGTCTGGTGAGGCTGCATCAGTTGGGGCTCAAGCTTGAAAAACAATCTGGGGGTGTGGAGTGAGTAAGACCAGACCTCTGTTCATAACAGAACCCATAATAGCATAACACACCCAAATCTCCACATGAACTGTCCGCAGTCGAGCTGTACTGTGGGTAATGTAGGCGCCATGTTTTGGCAAGGAAGCAGATGCATGGAATAAAAGAGGACAATGTCTCTGGTTCTGCTGCACCACTTTTCATCCTTTTTTTTTAAAAAAAAAAAAAAAAAAAAAAAAAAAGATGCCCATCATGACTCTGTGTTAGGAAAGTGCAGTGCTACATGTTTGGAGTACTCTTTCAGTGCTGAAAGCAGTGCTTTTAATGCTGGTTCTGTCTGGAACTGGTCTGAGAAGATGTGCAGTGTGTATTTGTCCATGCAGTGTGTGGGTGCAGTTCGAGTGGATACTTGATACTGTGGACACTGTGTGTGTCATTGAGTACTATAAAATGTGAGGAAATGTACTCTGAAATGCAGACGCTAAATATAGCCAGTGAAAATGCTGAGAGTAGAAAAAAATAATAGCTTCTGCATGTTTTAGACTGAAACCTCACTGTGAGATACTACAATGTTCTGGAAGTCCATGTCTAAGTGGGTCATGTTGATGTGGACACACACACACACACACACACACACACACACACACACACACAGGTCATGTGCACACACTCAGATGATCTAGGGCATGGTAATGGCCTTCTGGTGAGAATGTGTAAAAAGGGCTGGAGTGGAGAAGAGGGGAATGGAGGGAGTGTCAGCTATTTGAAGGAAGTGAAGACGAATAGATACTTGCTCACTCTTTCCTCCACCTCCCTCCTTCTTGCGCTACAAGCTGGAGTCGTTATATTTCATGCTCCTGCACCATGGTGAAGTTATTATTATTTTTCAAGCCAGTCATTTGTCACTTCCTTTCATACTTGCTTTTGCAGTGTGTAATTTTTCAATATGTTTGGGCTTTTGCCGGTGTTTGTCACCAGACTGTAGAAAGGAGGCAGGGATGTATTTTTCTGTTTTTCAGCCAAGGCACACATGCACACACACACACACAAACACGCACACACACACACACACACACACACACACACACACACACACACACACTGCTTCCCATTCATTTTGGTTCATAAAGACAAGGTCAGGCATAAGAGACCAAGAAAAGGCTTCACACATACACAGACACACGTGGTCTGTGGAAGCGCGCGCACACACACACACACACACACACACACACACACACACACACACACACACACACACACATACACGCTGCCAATCAGGCTCTTTTGCCTCTGCTGACTCACACCAGGAGATCCCTGCTGCTGTTTTTCCTCTGTTCCCTTCTACTCACATGAGATTGATTAGCCATTCGACGTTGTATTTATCACATCTGTCAGCTTTTGTCCTCGTATCGTTCATCATCTCTGCTGTCAACACATCTGCTATTGGGGGAGCACAGTGTGAAGTGCCCGCTCTGAAAGAGTTTAATTCCAATGTGAGATGTGCCTATTTGAAAAATCTGACATATTGTCATATTGAATGACATATAAAGTGGAAGTGGTGCAGGCTATTGATTAGATGTCTTTTGCTTACAGCCTGGTAACATTTTACAATCCAGTCAGTTCTGAAATGTTGAATGTGTTTTTTAAAAGCCCTCAAAATGGTTTTGTCCTACCAGCAGGCAGGGACCTACAGCAGTTCAAAACAAAATGCCTCATTTTGTTTTAAAATATGAATTCAATTAAAAATCATTGTTTCTTTCTTCTAGTGCCTCTAACAAATTTTTGGTGCTAAAAATTGCATTTCAACATTAAAAAAAGCAAGGCTTTGCCAGTCCAAAAAGACAGCATAGATAAATATTGGGTGTTTTGGTTCATGCAATATGCATGGCACTCTTATTTAGGAGCAGAAAATTCAGGAGGAAGGAACAGAATTTTATGCAAATAGGTTGCCTTGATAGCCAAATGGTTACAACGCATGCAGCATGTTGGTCACACAGTTGCCTCAAAAAGAAAGATTTTTATACAAACAGTGCTTGCACCTGCAGCAGAGGAAACTGCATGTGAAATTTAATGCTAAGGAATAGCAATGAGCAATAAACATCATTTTATCATAAATAGTACAGACATGAAAAACCTAAATGGCAGCAGTAAAGACACATTCCATTATTTCAGTTATTTTATATTCTAAGTCAGTGTCATGCAATGTCCTGATGTTGTAAATACTCACTAGCACACAAATCAATATTAATCCACAGCTTAAAATATTCCCCAACAAATGCAGTTTTGTTTTATCCTCCAAGGACAGCAATGTCAGTCTGTCTGCGGGTCAGCTTGGTCAGACTGAAACATCTGAACAACTGTTTGACGGATTACTGTCACATTTTGTACAGACATTCATGGTCCCCTGTGGATGAATCTCACTGACTTTGGTGATCCGCTGACCTTTCCTCTACTGAGGATGATGACATTTGTGGCTTTGACTGAAATGTCTCAACAACTTTTAGATGGATTGCCATTAAAATCTGGCACAGATATGTCCTCAGGATGAATTATTTGGAAATAAAGCTTTTGATTTGTGATGCTTTTGTAAGTATTTAGCTATCCATGCTATTAATGTTGAGAGACAGAGACATAGTTGGTTTTGGTCTTTTAGTTGAATTTGATGACAAGAGACAAACATACGTTAACTTGACTCCTCTTTTAGAATGTGCTTTAAATCATCCTTCTGCTGGAGCTCTCTGTTCAGCACCACAAAATACACGAAAGACCAGCAGTTCAGAACCTGCTGCCTCTCAGACATTATTGTTTCTTTTAATGGTCTTCTGCTTTAATAAGGCACATGTCCTGACTTTGAATGGCTCAGTCTTGCCTGGTTATAGACCTCTGTGTCAAATGTCTCAAACAAAATGCCAATTCAGTCTGATTATCAGGCTAAGTCCTTGAAGCAGCCAATTTAATACAAAATGAGTCGGACTGATTTTTTTTTTAATCAATATGCAGTCAATAAATCAGTAAAAGGAGTTTAAAAGTTTGAAATATGACCAAAGACCCAAACTCTTGCACATTTAATTATCAGAACTCACGGAGGCTTTATAATTTAAACACTGATATTAACACATGCAAATCAGCTGAACTGCATCTCAGCCCTTTTACATATGCAGTCTGAGTAAATAACCAGCTAAACTGAGACGTCGGAGTGTCAGAAAACTACTGTTGCATGACTACCAGTGAGTGTTATTCCGCAAATACAACACAGCAATCAACCAGTCCTGACAAACAATTAGAGTTTTCAAGGATAAACCGACAACGTAGGTAAAAGCATTTTGTGGTCCTCGTTAGCGAGAACAACTGCGTGTTTTGTTCTGTTTATTCCTAAGCTGGAAACCACAGCACATGCAACCTTCCTTTCGATCATGTTGGCAACATGACCTCCTGCTGTGTTTTTACAAGACACAACACGGTGCAACACAAGTAACGTCAGATAGAAAAGAGATGTTGTTGCCTCACCGGAGAAGAAAACATGACAACGCCATCAAGGATCTGAAAATTAGGGAATTCAAGAGGAGAAAAACCGCAGCTGGGAGAGAAGACAAGTGTGGAAAAAAGCACAAAGAAGAAAATCTAACTTTCTAATGGTTTTCAAATCAGAGATTTTCAGCAGAATGTGGCGTTTCAGCAGCCTCTCAGCCACGAGATAATGAATGGGAATCTGGTTCTCTGTAGAAGCATTCACTCTAATTGGCAGTGAGGCAGGAAACGGCTCCTCTTAGGTCAGACTTTCAACTCATAAGAATCCAAACTGAGAGCAGTTTATACTGAGTTTAATTAGGCTTACTGAGAAAATAAAGGTACAGCCTTTATTTTCTCAGTAAGCCTAATTAAACATGAGATCTTCTCTTCACCTATAACGCATCATTATATAAATACTGTTGAAGTGTTACTCTCCATTTTTAACACACTGGTTTCAAAGGGTAAATACTTCACATTACACTCATTTACGATTGGTGTTATGGCATGCAAGATGATAAAAAAGACAGGATTAATAGCTTTTTGAAAACAATCAGCCTGATGGTGTTCTACTCACTCTTGGATGATTCATTAAGTTCTTTTATTGGTGTTTTCTTGCAGCAGCCCTGCAATAATAATGGATGCTATCAGCCTTTCCTCCCCCTCTCAGCACTACTCTCTTCATTTGTTTATTAAGGATTAATTAAGATTTGTTTAGCATCGGCTACCTCATTAAACTACCAAATATAGTTCTCTTCAAAGTTCACAACAGAGTTAGATATTCATAAGGAGTGGTTTCAAAGTGGATCAAATATTTATTTTGTTTTACTTTTTATGCAAGGGGCCATGCAGAAAAAGAAAAGCAGAATATTTAAGGAATGAGGAGTTAGGGGAGGGATTTGGGAAGGAATTGTGTTTGCTCATGCTTTGTCTTCTCCCCGTTCTCTCTTGTTCTGTCAGGCAAAGTGTTGGCATTTGAGAAAGTTTTCTGCTTTTGATATTTTCATCTGAAGGAAAACTCTCGGCCAGAGCACCATAGAAATAGAACAATATGTCTTATTTGAGCTGTGAAATGTTGCTGCATGTTTTTGGTGAATATGGATGCATTTATTTGTATTTGTGTGTATGTTTGTATCCATACAGAATAGAGCAGACTGAATAAATACTGTCTTCTTTGCTAAATTACTAATCCTACTATGGTGAAGGGATGACCCACCCTACTCTTCCTCTGATTGGCCAATACTTGTGACCTTCATTGGTTGGTTTGGTTAAGCCTAGGCATGAATGGTGATGATTGGTTAGGGTTAGGGCACGAATATCAGGGTAAGCCAATCAGAGGCAGAGTAGGGCGGGTCATCCCTTCACCATGGTAGGATTGGTGAATTTTCATCCTCTATAGCTAATGCTTCTACACCTTTGAAGCTTTTCATTCTCACATGCCACAAATGCAGCTGACATCATAACGGTGGCAGAGTTATAGCTGAACTTCTCATTCATTTTTGAAATAGTGGTTCCTTGACTTGACCTTGACCTTGACAGACAGCGCAAGACAAAAGCAGCTTGTCACGTAGCTGAGGATTGTTGATATTGCTTGTTGAAATGTGAAATGTGCTCAAAACTGTTGCTGGCAGATTTTTATCAGCTGAGCTAATTAAGCAAACATTAGCTTCATTGAGTAGTTGGAAATGCTGTCTTTGACTGAATTTTTAATGTTTCAAGTTCATTGTTTTAAATACATGCTGTCATGCTTAAAGACTAAAGGAGGCTAAAGCATGTCCCACACAAAAAGTCAGCATCCTCACCAGATGATGATAAGGAATAGTATAATAATTAGTGCTGTCAATCGATTGAAATATTTAATTGCGATTAATCTCATGAATGTCATAGTTAACTCATGATTAATCGCAAATTAATCGCACATTTTTATCTATTCTAAATGTCCCATTAATTATCATTTTAATACTCTTATCAACATGGAAAAGTGGATAGGCTTGCTTTGTGCAAATGTTTTTTTTATTGAAAACAACAACATGTAGTGTTTTATTTCACACTAACATTGTCACTTTGAGCAGTCATTCACATTTCAAGCAAAATCTCACACAATTTAACACGGTCAATAAACAGATGACAAAAAAAATAAATACTTGGTTACAAAAAAGCCCCTTCAACAGCCCTTTGTAAGGGATCGAAACAGGGTGATACAAGATAAAGTTACAAAGTGCACAGCATTGTAAACTAGGACTCAGCCTATAGTGCAGTTAAACCATGGCTTAAACTTTCTTTTCTTAAGTTTCCTTTGAACAAACAAGCAGTCAGACTATACTGCTCTTCTGTTTATTCACCAGAGGCTTATCAACCCAGCCTCTTATTTCTCTCCAGAAAGAATGAACATTACTTGGCTATGGCTGCAGTAAGCTTGTTCTTAGTTGCGGTATCCATATGCCTCTGTGGAAAGCTATCCATTGTCACCTGGTTTTGACAAGGAGGCGGCGGAGAATTCGCATTAGCCGTGTGTTTGGCCATCAAGTGGTATTTCAGACTGGATGTGCTACGGTGATAACTCAGTTCACACCGACAATACACACAGATAACTTTGGTCTTGTCAGTCGACCCATCTGGTAACTTTTTGAAACTAAACTTTCCATTCAGAATCTTGTTCGCATCCATTTCGGCGTTTCGTACTTGACATCCACACAAACCGGTAGCCTACTTTTTTACAGCTAGCGAGCAGGTAAGACCAAACACGTGCGCTGGGCGTGCCTATTGTTTTGTTTCCGTTTTACAATCGGATCCTGTAGTTTTTCTAACGTTACTAGCAGTGGCCACAGCTTATAAAAAACTACAAGTGCACTAAGGTCACAAAGAACGTTAATCTTGTGATAAAAAAAATGACGCTGATATTTTTGACAGCACTAATAATAATACTTTTCCTTGTAAATAAGGGACGAAATATAAGGTCATATATATATAAGGAGAAGGATATATAATATATATAAGGTCAGACTATTATTTCATTCTAAGATAACCCTGTTTGGCTGCTTATCTCCCATACTTGTTTCTGTTTTCATGCTTAACATTACAACAAACAGGGCTTTTAGACTCAGGGTTGGCAAACATAAATCTATCTGGGGTAAAGCTCCTAATGTCCTGCTAATTTCTGATAGCATCTTACACACACACCACACACTGTATGTGCTAGTCATGAATGAGATTATTTAATGTAACTTGTAACTTGTGTTAATGATGTGCTCTGTGGAGCTGAAGTAACACTCAGTTACACTACATTTAGATTAGATACACACTGTTTATAATCCATTCAGTTCACTTTAGCTGTTGTATGTTTGGGCCCAATTCATGGCCGCATTTGAGTGCATATGTATTTGCATGTGTGTATGTTATCTACCTGTTGCAGAATGTCACTTTTTTTAGCCGTTAGCTGTCTGTAGCTTGAAGTGGAAAGTAGTGACAGGGGAGTCAAAGCAGTGCATTGTGGGTAGAGCTTGGAAAGGACCGTGCGTTTCTTACATTTGGCAGCTCAATCTTATTGTCAGACCTCTCTGCTACCTGCCACAGCACGGAAAAAAAATGGTTGACTGGGGACTGACAGGTAAGTGAGACTGAGGTAGTGTGTGTGTATGTGTGTGTGTAGGCTCTGTTGGGTTGCACAGTTGAGTCCAGTGCTTCAGACTTGACTGAAAGAGTTCAGCTCTGTGAGTTGTATTATGCAGAGAGCTGAGCAGACGGTTGACACTGCAAAGGAAAAGATACCACATTTTATATTTGATGAGTATAAGTCGAGTGGTAGATGCTGATTATTTTATTACAGGCAAATGAAGAAAGAGACAGATGCTGCAACGAAGCCAGAGCCAGAATTTCAGCTCATGCATTAGTGAGCACTGAGGGTTTATTTATTTATTATCAGTTCTACAGCATTTTGCACTCTTTTCCTACTTTTCAACCCTCCCTTCCACAGATATATAACATTCAAATTCAAAGGTTGCATTTGAATATATGTTTGGTGTATCAGTAAGGCAATATTTTGCTTAGTCTCATAGATCATATTGGGAGGAAATCAACAATCTTGCAGGGTGGCGCACAGGGAACAACCTGCTTTTCAGGGTCAACAAAGCCAATTGTTGATTTTAGGGAAAAGGAGGGAAATACACACACATCCCTGTCTATATTAGTGTGCTGTGGTGGAGCAGGTGAACAGTTTTGGGTTCCTGGGAATCAGCAGCATCACGGAGAACCTGTCATGGTCATCTTACGTCTCCATTCTGGTTAGGAGAGTTCAGAAATGACTGTATATCATCAGAAGGCAAAATTCCCACGTTTTTGTTAACTTTTACAGAGGAGCATCTCAAAGCATGACTGGAAACATTGCTAATTGGCATGGGATGTGTCCTACCAAGCATAGTGAAGTGAGGTCCTTGCGCAGAGCGCAAAGGACACTAAGAGACAGGACCCAACCCAGCAACAGCCTGTTCACCCTGCTGCTGTCTGGCAAGAGATACAGAAGTATCTGCTGCTGTACCACCAAACTACAGAGCAGCTTCTTTCCTCAAGCTGCGAGACTCTCCATCTCCACCATCAGTAATAGCTTATTTTTCTGACTTATTACTTATTCATCCATTTATATAATTTTTGTTTTGTGAGTAGCATTAAGGGACTACAACTAGCATTTCATTGTATAACCCCATGTTGTACAATGACAAAATTGTACTTTGTACCTTGTAACAGCAACAGAAAATGTTCTATACTTTCACAGCATATTGTCAAACAACAGGTTGAACAAATATGTATGCTTTAAAAAGAGAGCAAAGCTGAAAGGAACTGGCAGGCCACCAAAAACACTGTTATCACATTTAAAGCAACCAGTTTGATGTGGATTGGAGCAGGATATTGAGCAACCAGTCACGAGCAGGAGCAGCCTTTCAGTCAGCCAATCATACAAGTGGGTCAGGACAGTACACAAAGCTGCAGCAACAGAGCAGAGAGCATGCACAACAAGTATGTTAGCAGCTGACTGTCCAACAACAATGCAGAATGTCTGCAGGAGGAAATCAGCAGGCTGCCTCTAGCTCTTCTCTCTTGTGTCACATTGTCTTGAGTCTCATACATTTACAAAGAGTGCATATTAATAGCCATCCTTGATCAAAGTGTTCTGCGGTAGGCTCATTTCTTTGGCGTCATGGAAAAAGATGTGGGCACATAAAGTTCCAGCATGAATAATTTGATGGGGTTTTTTTTGTTTGTTTTGGCTTGCAAGACAGCATTGGTTGGTTATGGTTTAAGTGTGCCATAATATACAAACACAAATTCAACATAAACATAGATTTATATCATTTTAGCATGACAACAATTATGGCAATAACAATGAGTCATTTGGCAGACACTTTATCCAAAGCGATGTACATATGAATTCACACACTGATGCCACAGCACACAGCATCGGGGGCAGTATCTTGCCCAAGGATACTTTGGCATGTGGACTGCTGAGGCCAGAGATCGAACCACTGACCTCCTGATTGGTAGACGACAGCGCTACCTCCTGAGCTACAGCCGCCCTATATTATGGCTGCAGTTTAAGTACTAATGTAATTGTTCAGTATTGGAGGCTGCATGAACCAGAGTTTCATTGTGAGGATGAGTGCAGTGCTACGTGCAGTCACCAGGGGTATCATTTAGCTTGTTGTTGAAGAGTAGTAAATGCCTTCAAATGTCATCTGGCTGCCAATTAAACCACAGTGTCTTGTTTTCTTTTTCTAAACATAAACTTAAATACAGAATTTGGGACTTGTGGCTATGGAGGGAATTACATCATTACTTCTGCACATGAGAAATGTTAGGCCTTTCTCAACACAGTGGACTCACACAAAAGTCTGAGCCTGGTCTCATTCACACCGTGTCAAATGCCCCTGCTTTGTCACACCCCTCGCTGTCTCATACAGACATACAAGGTACCCCTTAACATCTGTATGAGATGCACCAAGCTAACTCCACTGTTAAACCATCTGCAAACCATCACCCAGGAGGCCAGGGGATTGTGTCCTGTGACAAACAGAAAGTGGACAACCTTTTTTTTTAAAACCTAACCAAACTGCGACTGTTTCACAACATTAACCACTTGTTAGAAAGGCTTTCTGGCAGGAAGACTTTGTGTGTCTCTGGAATGAGAACTTGATGGACGGTTGGAGAAGTTGCTCTGGGTGTCTAATATTGCTGCAGATGGGTTTACAGTAGAGTAAGTTGAAAGGCCGGTGCTTCTCATATAAACACTAAAGGGTATCATGTCTGTCTGTATGAGACACTGAGGGGGAGAACAAAGCAGTGATATCTGACGCTCTAGGAATGAGACCAGGTTGGCAGTCCAACCTCCAGAGTAAAGGAATATACAGTACACTCAATTTGCACTTGGGACAGGAGTCTTCTGGCAGGAGTCAACTCAGCTGGATGCTTTCAAGAGCAGTGAGCAAGAGATACATCCACATATACACGTGTTATCTTTACTCTAAGGTATATTATACAAAATTTAAAATCAGTCTACCAAAAGTTATTATATCTTATGACTCCTCTTTCCAGCCACGCCATGAGGAAACCAGTCAAAACTAGTTGGCATTTCCCTTTTGTAATATCTATCTATCTATCTATCTATCTATCTATCTATCTATCTATCTATCTATCTATCTATCTATCTATCTATCTATCTATATGTATATATGTGTATATATATATATATATATTTTTGCTTTCATATGCCCTAACTAATGAGGCTTTTTAACTACATCCTTTGCTCAGTGCAAGTGTATCTGAAGCAAGCCTGTGGCCTCCCTTTTTCTATTATTATAGCTTATGTTTAGGACAAGAGAAGCTAATGGGTTCTCACACATCTCTTCAGAGCAAATTTTCAAGTAGCCATTACTTTTATAAATCACCAACATATTTGAAATCTAAATGGTTTCTTTCTCACCTCAAAAAATCCCAAAACAGTTGCTTTGATGGTGTACAAACACTTAGAGGACACAACTGTGAGTCTGAGTTGTGTTGTTCTCCATCACTGCATCTGGTTGATTCAAAGTATATGCATGTTGCAAAAGCTATTTTAATGTATGATGAAGTCTGCCAAATGTTTTCATTTGTCTTTTTTCTTCTTTCTTAATAGAGTAATCTTTTTGTCTTCAACATGTCAAAAAAATGCTTTAACATGCCTTCCACAATTTCCCAGAGCTCAAGCTGACATATTGTTTATTTTGTCCGACCAGCAGTGCATAACCCAAATATATTCAGTTTTCTATCATAAAACAAGAAGCAAATGCTCATGTTTTTGAACTGAAACCAGCGAATGTTTGCCACTTTAGCTTGGAAAATGACTGAAATGATGAATCGTTATCAAAATAGATGCCTGATCCACTAATTAATTAATCAGCTAATTGCTTCAGCTCTAAATGCATCAATTCTTGTCTACTCAAAGTCCACACAGTCAGCTTCCCAAGCATCCATGATAAATTTGGACTGTACTAAGCTAAATATGGACTTGAATTGGAACAGTATTTGTGCTGCAACTGATGATTTTCACAAGTCCACAAGAACACATGCAGGCGGATTAAAAAAAAGACCTGTTGTGATCCTGTTAGATTTTGTCCATAACTTTGTTCTCAAATCCATTTAGTGAATGTGTCCACTGAGGACAGCAAGCTTTTATTGGACAGAGCTCACATTTTTCTTCTTTCCCAAACAGCATCTGAAGATACAATGTGTTTTTTGGGTAGGGGTAGAATGTCGATTGGCAATCCTCCCAGCAACAGGCAATAAACTGAGACAAAAATAACAAGGCTGCAAGGTGTTTCAATGTGATTAAAGCAACAAAGTCAAGAAAACTCCAGAGAACTCTTACCCTTTAGATGTTTACCTCACGTGTCAACGCCTTGAGCTTTCAGCATGGTCGACGTTGCATTCTCCCTGCAGTTTGAATAAACAACATTTACCTTGATGCTTCGTGAACAATAATTTTTTATTATTTTGCCGCACAGTAAGCTCAACAGAGAGTCTGTGCTGTGAATATTTTACACTTGCTCATGATTCATGTCCCTAACCCTATCCTTAAGACCAGCTTCAGTGCTGTTGCACAGGGGGGTGGAAAAACAGACTGTGGTGAGGAGAGGAATTAAACCCCGGTTCTGCAGCGGCAGTTATTGGGAAACAAGGAAACAAGACAGATCTGGCCAGTTTGAGATGAACATTTAATTGGTTTTGGTATCCAGAGAGTGCTGAATCTCCCTGAACCTGTCTCCCCCCTCGCTGCTTTTCAGTCAGCTGAAGTCTTCTTCTCCTTTATCTCGATTCATATCTCTCCTCCTGCTCTCCTGATGTCTTCTTTTTGATCTCCATCTTGTTCCTTGTTGTTTCCTTTTTGCTTCCGGGATAACTGTGTTACCAACTTGATGTACCTAGTAATTTTCCAGCTTGAAACAATAGTTGCAGACAGCAGTAGTCTTAAAAACACAGCCGCCGTGACATTTTCTCATCGAACAGGCCCCCCTCTGAAACCAAATGCCAGGCGGACACCACGGGCCACAATTAGACTGCTTTACACTGGAGAGAGAGGGGGAGACAGTTACAGCTAGAACACACACACACACTGCAATTTTGCTCCCTATGCAGCCCACCACTGTCCTGCAGTCATTTATTTTACTTTACTAATTGCTTTAATGGGGTTTTCAGGGGCCAGCCTGTTCCTGTACGCTAGTGGCTGCTCACTAACTCTCTATCTGTCTTCCCTCTGTCTCCATTAATAGGCTCAGAATCTTCAGTAATGCAATCAGTTGACAAGGATGTGATTGTAGAACCTGCTCATTAAGACATAGTTAATTGTTGTCCTTTTCACCTAATTGCTTAACAAGCTGTGATTACTCACACATACACACGCATGCACAGCAATCAGTTCAGGCTGATATCGATCAGTGAGTGTTTCTGTCCAGTATGATGGACATAATGTAGAAGTTTGACAGGACTAATTTCTATTTCAAGACCTCAGAGGATCATGTCTGTGACTTTCATTATTTATTACAAATCAGTTTCTTTGGTTTCCGTTCATGTCTGTAGAGTATGGAAATCTTTAAACTCGACTTGTGCAGACCAAAGTGTGGATCAAATGTTGTCAAAGGAAACTCCACCAACTTTAAACATAAATGACAGTTCGACTCAGCCTTGTGTCATGTCATTGGTGGTTCTAGGGGTGTTTTCAAGCTGTGGTGGTGCTCCAAGACTTTTTCAAATTTGAAACAGAAAAGTTGCATTGCAAACCGGGGATTTTTTGGAGATTGACCCATACCGACAGACTCCTGATGTGTCAGCCATTGACCAGTCCTTTTGTTAATCTGTCTTTAGTGAGTCCCCCAATTTATTTTAAGTCCAACATTACATTGCTGGAAAAAAAACAAAAAGTAACAGCTGCATTTTAGAACATAAAAGAGCAAAACAGGCTGAAACTCTATTAGCCTCCTTTGCCACCTTTACCACCTTAGAGTCATATCCAACAGTATGGAGGATGAGAGCCAGACGTGCAGTCGAGCGCTCAGAACAAAGCCCAGGCTCAGATGCTGGGTTATTCTCTTAACAGCTGTAGTTGAAAAGTGTTTTCTTTTTACATTTTTAGATTTTATACATAAATATCTTTATGTATTTTGTAAAGTACCTTTTATTTCCCAAGTATATAATTCAAAATGTAATAAGAAAATAGGCCTTTCCATATGGTCATTTTATATGAGCTATCCACTGAATTTACTGAAAAATTCAGTGGATAGATGACAATTAGTGGATGATACACTAATTTTACCAACCAATTTTATAAACGGCAGCACTTCAAAGTAGACATTTTAAAAGTTACTTATTAAACTAATATATTACGTTTTGGTGGAAGTGGTCAGTAAAGTCATGTAGTCAGTTTTTAATGATCTAACTAGTAACAGAATGATTACTGTTTTTTTTTAGTAACTAGTGCGACACTGCTGATAATGGTAGATTGTATAGAACAATGGAAAGATTGTTAAGTTTATGAACTGTTTCCAATTTAACATCATTATGATAATTCTATATTTACATTGAGACTTTTTTTAGTTTAGACTTTAGTCCCCAGAAAGAATAAATGGTAAATATCTACAACTTTCAAACTCCATATGCTCACTTTATACAGGCGGCTGTTTTTCAACAAGTAAAGTAGCTGTACTATATACTGCAAATCCATTCCATTTACCATCATAACACAGGCTCTCTGTTACAAATGTGTAGATTTCCACACATCTCAGTTTTGGCGAGAAAACTGAGATGATTATGACATTATCAGGGTTATTCTCTCGGACGTGATGAAGCTACCCCAGAGCTATGGAGGACATTAAACAGCTGTTTTCATAGTAGTACTCCTCATTACAAGTAAACTGACCTTTTTGTGTAAAATCTCTGCAGTGCCCTTTAATATTGATAATTTGCACAGAATATCAGTAACAATCTTCCAAGATACAGGATATCAGCTTTCCACAATCCAAGTGGCTGTCCCCAATCATCCTTCATAGCACACACACACAGACACACCAACACCTTCTCATTCCCAGGTCGTCAGATACTGACATTTTGTCACACCCCTCTGCTTCTCATACAGACACATAAGCCTTTGTAACATGTATTGAAAGTTGAGAAACAGTCACAGTTTAGTTAGGTTTAGAAAAAGATCATATTTGGGTTAAAATAAATGATGTAAGTTAAGTACAATATGTACATGATGTTACGTAAGTTAAGCACGTTACACAAGTAAATTAGCGAATATAGGTCGAAGTAAATCTTTTGGTTTCAAGTGGGATAGAAGCCCATTTCCATGGAAATGTTTCTCCATGGAAAACATGTTTTCACTCTCCTCCTGACTGACTTTGGCAAGAGTCCAACAACATCATGTGGTTCATTGATCTGATTGGGTGAAGTTAGCCCATGATAGATGGTTCATCCAATCACCAGTCAGTTTTCATAGACGACTTCCCAGATGGTTCTGTGTAAGAAACCATGGGCCGTGTCAGGTTACCGTCACTTTGCCTTGAGCATCTAATTTCGGCGTGAATGGATTCACATTGGAGTTTGTCAAAAGCCCAGTGCATCTCATACAGATGCTGAAGGGTACCTTGTATATCTGTTTGAGACGCTAAGGGGTGTGACAAAGTGGCGGTATGTGATGCTTTGGGAATGAGAACCGTCTGGACACACACACTCAAGAACATGCATGCTCAGAGCTGCTGTGAATTTCAATCCTGTGCACACTGACACATTGAGTCAAGCTGATCTGTCTTGTTTTCGCCACTCAGTTGATGGCCCACTTATCTCTGTGATTAAACCTGTGTTCAGTCAGTCTGCAGCCAAACAGCCGTATAAACTGAGCCAATCCAAATTTGAATAAGGAAATGACTGGAGGCTGGAGCTTTGCATGTGCATGTTAGGATGTCATGATTGGTTTTGCTGTGCCATACAGGGAGGGAGAAGCAGACAAGTCAGATAAAGGAGAGCAGAAAACAAAGAAAAGGAGATTTCAGCCAGTGTAAGCTGGAGAGGTTTTTCACCGGGCTTCTTTGTGCTTTAGAAAGTGACTGTGGCCTATTGTGAAGCTATGGGTTCAGATTTGGAGTCAGATTGCATCTGGGTAAGAGATGGTGGTGCCTGCTTGTTCTTTGTGTGAGGTTTCACTAGTGTTCACTTGTTTGATGGTCCACTTGCTTCTGTGTAGCCTTTATTTTAAAGATTCAAAATATTTAACATAGATGTGAAGAAGATAGTGAGCGAACAGGTAACATGCCACACCAAGCTAACTGGTTTACTTAGTGACAGTTTGTGAGGTTCATCCTTCATAGTTTAGACAAGAAACTATCCCTCCTTTGTGGAGCAGTTTATACATGGGCAGAGATGTGGATGGACCAGCACAACCAATATGGTGGTTTCCTCTATTTTGGACTCTCTGACTCTCCATTCCCTCCAATGCCAAGACAGTTTGCTTCTCCTTATTGGCTATTGGCTCAAATTGTGCATTACAATTAAAATTACGATTAGTCATTTGGCAGACACTTTTATCCAAAGTGACGTACATATGAATTCACACACCGACGGTGAAGCATTGGGGGCAGATTTTTTGGGGTTCAGTATCTTGCCCGAGGATACTTCGTCATGTGGACTGCCGAGGCGAGGGATTGAACCACGGACCTTCTGATTGGCAGACAATCACTCTACCTCCTGAGCCTCAGCTGCCCCAAATTTTGTGTCAAAGTTGTATGTCAGAGTTCCCAAAACCTGAACTTCACACACGAGATTTGCATTGACTTACAGCCTTCACGAGTGATTCCACTGATGGTGACTATTCCCTTGAGGTGATCTCATTTCACTCTCAATGTTGGCTGTTGTGAACACTGGTCTGACTCGACCCTTACAGCACAGTGTAACATATTGTACACCGGGACTGTTAGAATTTGTTTCTTAACAGTAACAAAATTCCACTTGGCTGTCACATTCTCAGCCTGTGCAAATAACATAGTAGCAACCAAAGAAGTGTGGGCTGTGTGTTGATTAGGTGTGTGTATTTGTGTGTGTGCTTGAATTTACTCCAAGTAGCGTGCCTTTTTGTCCCCATACACTCCTTAGATCCAATAGAATTTCACCAAGGCAGAACACAGTGAGTGTGTAGCTTTGTGTGTTTGTGTGAAGGTATGAGTCTACTGTTTTGTGTGTGTGTGTGTGTGTGTGTGTGTGTGTGTGTGTGTGTGTGTGTGGGTGCACGCGCCTCCCTCCATCTTGCCTCCCTTCCATCTTCTGTCTCTCCTGCCTCCCCTCCCCATCTCCTCAAAATCCCCCATTGCTTTTCAGTGATGGTGGCTGGGGGAGTTGGGGGTGGAGGGTGCAGATGGTTTGGTCAGAGAGAGAGAGAGAGAGAGGGGTAGAGTGAGAGAGGCAGTGAGTGACTGGCGAGCGGCGGGCTTTTTTGGCAGGGTCAGCCGGTGGGAGGGCCCATTGTGATGCAACGTTGCATAAATAATGCCACGGGGCTTCTAAATGCTCCGTTACCATGGGGACCTTTGTGCCTCAGTGAACACTGTGTGTGTGTGTGTGTGTGTGTGTGTGTGTGTGTGTGTGTGTGTGTGTGTGTGTTTCATGGCCCCTGAGGAGGGAGAGAGAAAGAGACATAGACATAGTGACAGAGAGAGAGAGGCTGAGTTGCAGTCAGCTCAAGTGACACTTGTAGTCTCTCTCTCTCTCTCTCTGTCTTTCTTTCTGTCTCTCTCTCGCTTGCTGTGTTTGACCCAGGACAGATGAGTGTTTGTAGGAGGGAGAGCGAGCACTGCTGTTGCTTTTTGACCAGAGTGGAGCAAAGGAAAGCGAGCTACTCTGTGATTTTATGTCTCTCTGTGAAGTATGGTCCATGTGAAGGTATGTGTGCTCACCTTCTTTTTTCCCTCTTTTTTTTGCTGCTTTTTGACACCAGCACCTTTCAGAATGCATTCCATCATGGTGCCTCTTCCTCTGCAGTAACAGGTGTCTGCCTGTCAGCCCTGAATTGGAGGGAGCAGAGTTCGGAGGGGCATCAGGGGAAAAGGAGGGAGCGCTGGCTTTTGTTTGGTTGTTTTCAAGAAGCCTTACAGCCGAATTCTCACGGCTCGCCATCCAGCTAGTTAGTCATCTTGCTGAGCCTGTATCTCAGCCATAAGTTAGGAACTCCAAACAAGCAAACAAACTGAAAAAGCAGGCATTTCATCTTTTCCTTCATCTGCTCCGGAGATATTACCTCAAAGTAGGTTGTTTTTTTTCCTGTGCTTTCATTTCTTTACATCAGCTGATGAGGGTGTCTGGATTGATCTAACTGCAAGAAGTCCGACCACACAGGGGAAAACATGCATGCAGTGGTGTTTGAGATGTAAATAGAAGCACAGCCTCTTAACTCTGTGTGATGGCATTTCTTGCCGCCCTCGAGTAGCTTTGTAGCAAGTGGCTGGTTTGTGTTTGCATCAAAGGATTACGGCTTTTATCTTTAAATTAGCCTTTAAGTGATGAGATCATCGACACTAAAATCATCTATGTGTTTCTTGCAGATTGTTGGCTCTGTGCTCAAACGCTGACAAACACTGTGATGATTGATCGAAGGATACTAAATGCTAAAAAGGCAATAGCATTTTTATTTCATGGCTTTTTTTGTGTCCATTTCAAAAATGATTTATCGTCGGCTTGGTAGATACAGCCAGCTCAGCACAGCTGATGGAGCCAGGTGACTTTTCATGACCATTTCTGTTGAGCAGCTATATTTTCATCGCAGTGCAGAGTAAACACGTCTATGTATCATCATGTTGAAGTTGTGTAAACAGGGGAGAGTCTGCATGTCGCTCTTCCTTTATTCACACTTGAGAGACTTCACAGCGGTGTGTGTGTGTGAGCAGAAGTTACATATATTGTTTTACAGCAGAACATATAGTATGCTGTCTGGTAGTTGCACAAAGCACTTAACTGTCTTATTAAGTCAATGGGAAATTTTCTGTAACCATGTGTGCATAACCTGCAGAATCCACGCAAATGCACTCATGTTGTTTGTGAATGCTTCTGTGCATGTGTGCAGGTATGCCTGTGCATGTGCACGTGTGGCCGACATGGTTCTATGCATGTGTTTGTGTGTGCCCCTGTATCTGTGTCCAGTTCCCATTAATAACAAGAAGATGGTGCGTAATTACAGGGAAATTAGCTATTTGATGTGTTAATTATTTATATTAATGGTTCATTCTAATCAAATTGTATCATTATATTGGAAAGCCTGGAGTTGCCTCAGGCATCATCAGTGTTTAAGCTCCCATGGACCAGCGCTCTGCTCTTCATCGGTATTCTTAAGCTTTAAACACACATTGTGTAATCATTATAAATAAGATGAATGTGGTGTCTTACTGGGAAATGTATTTTTCTATGATATTTTGAGGCCATTTCAGATGTTAAAACAAGTATAAAGTTCAGTTGTTTCTATGTGTCTGTGGACTTTTTATTCATTTTTAATACCATGCTATCGCTATGTGAACGTATGGAGCTTCATTTGGCTGGAAAGTTCACACGAGTGCAATATGCAACAGGTCGTTTGCTCTAGCCTTTAGATGTGCTCAGACCTCTTTCCGGGTGCCTCCTCTGTATTCATATACTGCCAGGAGAGCATTGATTGAATATATCACCATTGTGACATAATTTATTAAAATTCCATCACTTTTGCTATCTTGAACACTAGAACACTGCCAAAAACTAATTAAAGATTTACATTTTAGGACTAGCTCTCCACTGTATAGGCACTGTATGCTCTTTACATGATTTGAAACAATCCACAATACAGTTAGGTTCTTTTGTTTTCTTTTTGCACAAATTGGTAAAATCAGTTATGTTTAATCAGCTGTAATGATCACAGCAGCAGACACAAATACTATAATCAGCTGTTGGTTTGTTTGTGTATCAGTTAATTAGTAGTTATTCATCACACTTTGATTAGCATAAATTAAGCATAAACACAATGGGCCTCGTGGAAGAACTGCTCACGGGAACAAATCTGTTCCTATGAGGACACACAAGTGATTCCAGGGGACTTGTGGCATTCGCCATTTTTCTTTTATCTACAAACAAAATCCAATTGTTTAATGTACAGATAGTCTACCTCTGTACACTTACTTCTTTTTAGCATTTTAATGCCTTCATATAGATGTTAGATGTTAAGAAAACTGTTGTACTTCAAAAACTGCTTCAGGGTTTTCAAGGTGAACACTCATTTTACCACTGCTAACAGTGCTCAGTGTATTATATTTTTGTCTACTGATTCCAACTGTCTCCACTGAGCTCTGCAGCATAAAAGCCTTATTTTTACTCTTGGTTGGCACTGGCCTGCAAATAGAGGGAACAGACAGCCTGGCAGCATATAGCAGTTTAAAGGTGTCCGCTATGCTAATGACCAAATCTCTTGAATGCACACCTCCTCATGAACAGGTGGCATTCATTTAAGCTCAAACGAGAAATTAAAAGCAAGTTTGTTTAAGTTAAACTGTTTGGTGACTTGGAACAATTCTAGGTATAAGCCTCACAGTAAAAAGTACTCAAGATTTAGGTAAGAAAACGAAAACTCGCATGAGACTGTTTCCCCCCACCTGTTTCACTGTCCATTATCCCTACAGTTTCTGCATAAATACACCTGAGATTAAAAAAAAGATGATGTTTTGTAAAAAATGTTAACTCTTGGCTAAGTTGAAAAGGTAAATGATAAAAGCAGAATCAAAATTGAAACAGATTAAGCATGAAGCATGAAGCATGTGGCTTAAGCGTCCACTCTGACTGTAAACATCCTTAAACATACACATGACATAAAGATAAAAAACATATTTCTTTACATTTCAATATGTGTTGATTTACACTAATCTCCAGCATTCATGGTTTTATTTATGAATTTAAACAGCAAGAATTTCAATAACCAAACATTGCCTTGTCCACAAATGACTAAAATACTCAAAGAGCTTATCTTAAATGGAACTACTTAAACATTCAGAGCATACTGTATGTGTGGCATCAGATTTATGCCATGCATTTTCAAATTAAGAGGGTAGTGACATGTAGTTGTGGGGTGATTTTTCAGGGGTTGCTACACTGCAGCTACAGATTGCGTCTTCAGATGGAGCGATGGGACTGACAGCTCCTTCCAATCCACCAAACACCATCCTGCCACTAGCAGCATGCAAATCCATACAGTTAGAGTGATTTATAGATGATTTTTCAGGCAAGCACTAGACTAAACTTTTCATGTGAACCTGACACACTCTGTCACAAAATAACCAAATTCTTCATCTGTTTCGGGAGCTTCCTAGCAGCAGAGTAACAAATGTCACGTTTGTGATGGCTTTAGTTTGGTGTCACAGTTTTGCGACATATCAGACTCTTCTCAGTGAATGTCTGGCAGTGTGAAACTGGCAGACACAGTGATGTCTGGCTTGTTTTCCCACCACAGACAGCAGAGTCCATTTCACAACAATTAAAAATGTGACAGAGACAACGGAGCCAAAATAATGTTCAGGATGACTGTAAAAGTGGCAGTAAATAAATAGACAGAATGTTTTGACACATCTCTCTCTCTCTCTCTCTTTCTCTCTCTCTCCAGGAGTTGCAGTTTGAACGTCTGACCAGGGAGTTGGAAGCCGAACGACAGATTGTTGCCAGTCAGCTGGAGAGATGCAAGCTTGGCTCTGAGACTGGAAGCATGACTAGCATCAGGTGTGTGTGTGTGTGTGTGTGTGTGTGTGTGTGTGTGTGTGTGTGTGTTTCTCTCACACCCGTCAGATCCTCTTCTGTACACTCTACCTGTGTGTGTCAGCTGTGCTCTTGCAGGTGACTGGCTTTACAGCTGGTCAAATTAGAGGTTTGCTCCTTGATCTGTGTCCAGATTTCATCTGTATGGTTGAAACCACGGTTCAAAAACGTTGTTGACTAGCTTTGGAAGTAAGCGAGAGAGAGAGTGACCTCCCTGCATTCTTTCAGTGCACCAGATCGTGTTCCTTCTCCTGTACCCATGCACCTGCTGCAGTAGTTGCGGTAGAGCTGCAGCATGCATTTATATTGTTGCTTGGTGCATTGTTATCAGTTTAAGTTGCATTTCAAAACCTGTAATGCTGCCAAGGAGTGCACATTCAAAGAAGCTATGTGTAGCATTTGTCTTTATTAAGTAATTGCAGTAATTTGACACACAGTTACAGTTTAAGTTATGTTTAATTGTTGGAAGAACTAGCCGTCACTACATGTAAATAACTCTCAGTTCTCAATCAGAACTACCGAGCTGGTTAGTATAACGTACCGTCCAATTTAAAGCAGCATGAATAGATATTTTTGACTACTTGTGTACAACCTGTAAACATGGCGTTGACACATTATCACCTCATCAGGTTGTTATGGCAATGTGTTAGCAAACAATTACCTAATTACCTATCCAGCAGACAGTGAGCAACATTGGCAGTATTATTTGTTTCTGACCACCTACAACCACTAAATATTCTCACCCTTTTTGCTCTGTTTTGGTCTCCACGAACTCCTGAGGGAAATATCCATTTTGCAGTGTTTTACTATACGAGAGAACTTACTATCAACTTTTCATACAACTTTATTCCAGTAATTGTGTTCACTGTACCTGACCTCATTATAAGAACACATATTAGCTTTCGCTTTTATCATCGCTCATCCTGCTTGTCAAAATAAACATGCAGAATAACAAGAGGCACCTGAAGAGGGCATGAAGTGACTGAGGTTGTAATCACAAAGCTCAAGGATGCTAACGTCTTATGAACCTCATTGTATGTCCACGGCATGCTGTGAGAAAGGATATATATCTGTCAAAAACTCAGCGGCAGATTAAAGTCTATTGACAGGATCTAGTTGCCATCCTGAAGGTCTTGACTGCACACGAAAAACACATACTGTAGCATCTTTAAGCACAGAGGCGCATGAGGAATGAATGGAGATCACTTTGTTAGCAGAAGGATTAGGACTTCAAAGAAATCTGATGTCAGATTGACACTTTTGATTCTAACAGGGTAAATCTGGATTTGATGTGATCATGTGACTGACTTATGATTGAATCATTTCTCATATAAAAAAAATGGATGCTTCAGTACGGGTTGTTATGTAACCTGCATTATAGTGTTACAGCCAAAAATGTGATACTTGGAGCTAAAGTGTCATGATTAAAAATCCACATGTTTCTGCATGTTGCATTTGCCAGAAACAGAAATGACCATCTGTCATGCTAACATACAAACCTAATCTCTTGAAATCTCACTCATTTTCTCATTGTGTGTGCCATGTCCTAGAATACCTTTTTTGCAGCAGCAGCAGCATTAGAGAGCAAAATGACTTTCTTTTGCTACAAAATTGTGCCAACTCTGTCTATATAGCACTCCAGTTTGATCAAAGCAGCTGCTTTTGGTAGTTTAAATGAATTTTGGCTCAGGTCTAATGCCGCAAATCAAATCCTCAGCATTACAAACATGACATGCTATTTATTATCCATTAAAAATGGCAATTAGTCTTTGCAAAGAATCAAACAATGTGCACCTGTCACAGGCATCCATTCGTCTGTTCAGGGTCTTCGTTTTTGTAGTGAGAGGAAGTAAATGGTGCACAATGTGAAGAGACTGTCATATTATCTGTCGCTGATTGAGTTTGGCCCTGAGCCTCATCGGTGCTCTGAGTTCGAAGAATACATTCTACACATTCCATACCAGTCCCAATGTGAAAACAGCACTCCTGACACAATAGTGTTAATGCACTTAGCCTGCCTCTCTGGACAAAGTAACACGATTAAAGCCCCTGTCTCCATTTCTCTGCCTCACTCTCTCTCTCTCTCTCTCTCACACACACACACACACACACACACACACACACACACACACATAAATAAACACACACAATCCATCATCTTTCCTCCTCTTTGATTCCGTTAAGCGAGCGGGGATTCCATCCGTCTCGGACTAATTACTCATCTGCCGGCATTGTAATTCTCATTTCAATTTGAGGGGTGGACCAAACAAAGAGTAGAGAGATGGTCTAAAACCGATTCATTCACGAGAATAATTAACTGGTGCATGCATTGGCTCCTCGACGCTGTCACAGGGCTGCATTTAAAACAGCCGCAACATGGGAGATGGAAGAGGTGTGGAGTCCAAAAAAACACGTCTTCCACTTCATCACCCAGCTGCACGCAGACGGAATAAAGGCTGCCGTCTTTTTAACTCAACTGGATGGGTTTATTATTTAGTGAGGAGCAGAGCGTCTTCTGGATTACACTGTCTTCCATTGCTTTTTATAGGCCATCCACTTTGTTTGACTCGGAGGTAATTACCAAATGGACAAATGGTTTGGCAAAACACACAAGTCCACTAAGGCAATATGCTGGAGGTTTGTAGTGCCTAAAGCATGGAGGATTTATTGTTCAATTACATCTGAAACATTAGTATTGTTGCTGTTCTGAGTAGTTTTATTCATCACTGCTTGTCCTGGTGAACAGAAGGGGCAACATTTAATCGGCAGTTACAATACATGTACAGGAATTCATCTTGGCTGCATTTGTGGTGAGGCACATTGACACTGTGCACAGCAGTGAAACCAGCAGCTTGAATATATTTCCATCCATTTAAACTACTTTAAATTCAAGTTGTTGCTGTGTTTTGAGTTTACTGCTTTTGTCATTTTAATGTGCGATACTTTGTTGGTTTATTTGTGTAGCTAGTTAGCATAAGTATGTTAGCATGGCCCAGACACATTTTGGATGGTGCAGTATTTTGTCTTCTCATATAGCAAGGTATGTTAAATGAAAAAAGTTACATTGTTTTGTTAGTCGGCCGGCTCACTATGTTCTAAAACCAGATTCTCCAATTTCTGATCTGAACAGCGCAGTAATGAGGTCATTTCTCACCACTAGCAAGAGCTAATTTATTGGTGTTGCGAGGGTTAAGTTACTGATGCTAGCTACCATTTCTCATGTTAGCTAGCAAGCGCTGTCAGTTGTCTAGCAAAAAAAAAAAAAAACAGCCAAGAAAACTGTTCCATACAAATATAGTTGTACTTGAATGTATATAACTACACTTTCCAGCAAGTTATGTTGGTTCAAAATGCTGAAAATGTCCAAATACTGTCAGTTATCAGGACGTTGTGGGTTTTGTTCCCAGTGGAAGTGCATGAATCCTCTGCTGTTTGTAAATGGGACAGCTGGGGAGTCCAGTTACTTTTGTTTCCTGGAGAACAGTATATGAACAAAGTATGAAAGTTCATACCTCACCTTGGAAACAGTGGAAACAACACAAGGTCCACTTATTAGATTAGTGTCCTGAGCTATGGTGAGTTTATTTTCAGCCTATATTACACTAGTTGTTTCTTCTCAACTCATAATGTTCGAAAAGGTCAGGACTGACCTTTGAATCACCTCTTAAAACTATCATTATGAGGATAATACTGTCTTAAGACAGTTCAGGTTTGCATCTGTAATAATATCTAATATGTCCAATGTGAAACTGCTCTGGCCAGGAAGCATGTGTTGGTGTTCTTTTCGCATCCAGGCTTATTGGCTGTCCCACAGGGGCAGCTCTACTTTCTATTCCCAGACAAACCACGGGTTCATAGACTGAGACACAGGACATGTAATATAACCAGTGTTGTAATGACCAGGGACAATACAATGGCTGTGTAGGGCTGTCAGACACCTTGATCCCTGTGCTAGATAGAAAGTAGGAAGGAGTGCTTTTCATGGGTTTGTCCTGTATTAACTTCAGAAATGGAGCTACTGAAAATACAGATTTTTTGTGAAGGCAATCCCCAAAACCAATTAATGTGAGTTATGTACCAAATCTCCCTGTGGTTTTTAGTTAGAGGTACTTTCATTGACTCTCTTTGTCTTTGATAGTTGGATGTGACTACTCTATTTAAAAGCAAGCAATGAAGTTACCAAAATGATGGAAATCTGTCCCCAGACAGACAGGTTAAACCACACAAAAGTTGAATTATGAATCAGTGTTAAGTACAGCGGGTGCTGGCAGCTCAGGAATCCTGTTGTGTTGTGGAAGATAAAGACTTTCAGAGGTGCTAATGAGCTCTTCAGCTCTGCCTTTGTTTCCAGTTTTAATCAGTCACCACAGGTCAGAGTGTCTGCCACGACATATGCTGCTGCTTTATCACTTCAAAAAGCACAAATCCACTGTGTGACTGTGTGTGTGTGTGCGTGCATGTGTGTGTGTTGCCCTATCAGTCAAACTGAGACAATGTTTTTGTGTCTGGAAAGAAGAGCGTGACATATGTTGCCTCATTGGTCAAAGGACCCTTCTGCCTTAAATGTCATGGTTGCAAATGATACTGTGGTGGTTCTCCTGTGCTTATATGACATAAGAGGTGGGCAAGAAAGGATGAAAAAGTAAATTACCATGATTATGGTTGTATTGAATATGTCATTTTCCACCACTGAAGCACTGTTCTTTTCTATTTGTCATGTAACCTCAATAACCAGCCGCATCCTCTCACTCAAGTCTCTGCGGTGGCTTCGGCAGTTAAAATAAATGGTCTTTAGGTTGCATTAGCCTGTATTTGTTATCAAATTGTATTCAGTATTTCACTGACAGTAACATATTTCATAACTGGTTAGCCAAAATGAAGTGGCTAAAATGCCTATTCTTTTCATGCCAGCTCTGACTGAATTTGAGTATTTACTTTTGTGCTACTGACAGACCTGCCCCCTCTACTCCTCCTCGCCTTCTTCTGTTATTCAGTTCCCCCGCCGTTCGCTTTTATAGTCTCTTCTCTTATTAGCTCACTCTCTCATGTCTTTTCACATTTTTTATAATCTGTCTGTTTTCATTCCTCTTCACCATCTTTGTCTGACCTCTCTCAGAGGTGTCAACCATCTATCTGAGCTAAACACAAAGCTGGATTACCAGTGCAGCACAGTTAAGGGGTATTACTTTGAGCCCTGTAGCGGTTTCACCTGGGTTTGATTGTACATATAAAAACATTCTGACCAGTCAAACTTGCTCAGAGCATCGTTTTGGTGCATTTGGTGCTGACCCTGGAGCGGTTGGTTGACTCTGATCTCACCCAGTTACATCATATGTTATCAATCTCTGATTTGGAAGTTAAAAGAAACAGAGTAACCTGTATACAATATAAGAAGGGAGGAAGCACCCTAGAGAATGAGAGCAGTATCTCTCCCCTTTGGCGTAGCTCACTAGTGTTTGCCTGCTCCCTGGCTGCAGCCCCTTTATCTAATCATCCAAGTTGACCTCTGACAGTGAGCACACACCCAGTAGATACAGATATCTGAGCTCTGGTGGCATTGTGGTGGCCACTCCACTCTGCTGGCCGACAAATAGGCAGCCGGCTATTTGTCTGCCCCCTTTGGCTGTGCATATTTGCCACATTTGTGTGGCAATCGGATGCGTGGCTGCGTGTTTGTCTGGCTGGAGTGAGTGTGTGTATGTTCGTGTGTGCATAAGCATTGGCTGTAACCGCAGCACCCGGCGAGACCCACCGACACTCGTCTGGTGGGAAAATGGGACCCGTCTATGAGCCCAGTGAGGGCCCATTAACCAGAAGCTGTCAGGGTGCTCGACTGCCAGCTTAGACACAAACAGTGTGTCTCTGCGTCTGCCCCTCCTCAGCACACATACACTAACAGAGACTGTGCAGCTTTACTGAGAACTGCTACCTGTTTTTATCAAACTGAAAAACTCTTTTCAAAGGAAGGTCCGTAATAGTCCTTTGAGGGAAACGAGTTCTCCCAGTGAGGCAATCTGAAGCATCACAGAACATTTCCAGCAAATATCAGGCCTGTCAGACAACAAATAATGTTCTTTTACAACCAAGTTTTTATTGTTGAGTAAATTGTTTTTGTAACTAATGGGAATGATGTCTGAAACGACAGAAACAGCACCTCAAAAAAGTAATTTACCTTTAGCTCATCAAAGAGAGCTGTCCATCCTGTATAAACTGATACTCCTTCACCTATTCACATGTTATCTTTTTGCCCATTGGCAATATTTGTCCAATGATAACAAAAATCTACAAAATTCTGATTGTGCAAGAATAATCAGTCTGACAGCTCCTTGAATCCTATAAGTCATGGACATTAGACTGATCTGAACAGTTCTATTTGACCAATCTCAAGCAGGCTCATCTACGTAGAAGATCTATGTAGAAGTAGAATAGACTAAATTAGGGCAAAACAGACATCCAACCAAAAGTGGAAAATTGTGACTGGCCTCATTTCATCATCAACAGATTACATCATATGAAGCACATTCCAACAGGCAGCACTAAGGTGTGGATGAAGCATCACTATATCCTCTCCACAACCCCACAAAGAAACTAACAAACAAAACCCTGTTTGATTTCCGTAACTCGGTTGCCATCGCTCCCATTCTCCAGTTGCCATAGCAAGTTTCTGTGCAATAGAATCAAATGTGGCTCATGTCATCTGTATTTGCATATTTTCAGCATCAAATGATCTTGTCAAGAGGAACAAAAGTAGTGAAAATAAGAAAGTGGAGAGTTAGAACAGTGAGTGAACAGGCAGTGGTGGAGACACCACCTGTGGCAGGCTGCTGTAGTTCCTGCTAGCAATGTTCCCAAGGTGGGTCGTGGTCCATTACCTCACACAGCACTGCCCTCTGTGGTTAGGGTTAGGTTTTAGGTAAGGTTATGGTTAGAAGTTGCAGAGGTAACTGTTTGGGTTTTGGCTAAGGATGGGCTTAAGCATTTCAGGCACCAGACTTAGGCTCAGGCAGATGTAAGGACAAACACAAATCAGCACAATACCAACTGGCACCCCATTAGTTCCTGATGTACTGTACCTGCCCCTTGTCTTCACCTGGGTCCTATCTACCCATCCTATTAGAGTGATGAATTTTTTAACATAAAAGCTGCCATCGTTGCTAGTGTGTAATACTTTGACTTAATAGTGATTCAAGTGTTGCTGTAACACGTCCTGCCACCTTGCTTCATTTATTCATTTCTTTACTACAAACTCCATAGCTTCAACAACACATTAATAAAACCCCCAGCTACAGCCCCAGCAAGACATATGCTCATTCCACATGACATATAGAAATATGACTGTGATGTTAATGAGGAAACATGCTATGCGGTTTTCCCATACCACCTCGAACATTCACTGCCACTCGTAAAGTAGGTCGGTTACGTAACAGACAAATAAATTCTGCACACTTCATGTTCAGCCTCTGTTTTCAAACAAAATCCACAAGAAAGAATCTGAGAGTCACAATGACGAGTCTGCACTTTGCTGCACACTGCTGAGTCATACAGGATGCATACTGTAGCTGCTACCTGTGCAAAGCAGTACAGTCGAGTTAATGTCTTGTCCATAGTAGTGTAGAACGGCACTCAGTACAGTTGAGCTGCACGCTTAGATGTGGTTGCGGACTTGAAGCATCAGAGACATAGTGAGAAGAGAGATCTGAGAGAGAAGGACTGACACAGAGACAAGCAGAAAGAGACAGAGTAAGAGGAAAGAGGAGACTGGTGACTTTGCTCTTTGACTGATTTTGTGCAGTAGCTTTCTGGTGACTGACACTTGTAGTCAATTCTAGCTGCAGTTTTATGTCACGGCTCTAATCCTACACAGACGCTGTTTTAGAGAGAGGCTGTCATTTAGTGGATTATTGCAGAATGGTGGGGGCATGACAGAAACAAACACATTTAGTGCATATAAGGCTTCTTGGTTTAATTTGTGGCTGTATTCTGATTATACTGTGGGCTGATTAGAATCAGGAAGCTCTTGTGAGTAATACAACAGAATGTGCAACATATTCATGAACATGATCTCTTTATTTATTAACCTTTGTAACTATAATGTTCTGGAGACCGTGGGTCCTCTTTCACAGCTCAATAAACATACATAACATTTTTTTTATGACTTTTCTTAATTTTGTTAGAATTGCTTAGCGTTTATTTAGTTATTTATTTATTACAAAAAACAAGACTTCCGTGTTAATATAACAGTATTGTTGGTTAGAGATCAAGGATAAGTTTTAATTAGAATTAGTTCATTTAGTTTGTGAGAGGCTGCTGTACCTGTTGCATCACGATCATTCTGCAATAATCATAAAATTTTACACAAAATCTTGCTGAATGCAGTGCATTTGTATTGTAGTCAATCACAGCATCACACTTACACTTAATTCACTTGTGCAAAAGACAAAAAGTCCAGTGTGCTAAACTGTAGCAGATAGACCGCTGCCTTAGCATTATAACAGCTGAAAGCTGAGGAATGTCTTGGTGTGGAGCCCCATCAGGACCAGCAGTGCCTCACATGCATGCAATGAATTGTTCATTTTGCTTAAAACATTTGCTTGTGAGTGACTTTTTGATGAAAAGTAAAATTGTACATATGTGCATGTGTAGCCTAAATAACCTACAAACACAAAACATTTCCTTATTTACTCATAAAGGCGATGCTTTATGGCCATTTCCTTGTCTGCTTCAGGAAATGTGCCAGCTCATTTTTATCAATTTACCTCATTTTCTCATACTGGGTTTAAATAAAAGAACATATATTTACAGGATTAAAGACTTCTGTGGGACCCCAAACAATGTGGCAGTTTTTATGCTAATTTGAACTACTTTGGTGAATGCAGTGAACTTCTGTATTGTGTGACTGACCCTTTATTCAACCCAGGATCACCAATGTGTTTTTGTTTGTTTTTCAGAGGTTTTTATTTTATTATTTATTTTTATTTTGCCCATAAACTGCATCATCTAGAATCATATTACACGCTCCTCTCCAAATGCCAGCACTCCGAGTGGTTACGCTGTCATGCCTGGATGAAATGCACAAAGACTTTTTAGTTAAAGGCCACTACCTCTCAGCCAATGTCCTCAATCCCCTGTTCTGAGCGCAGCTTGGGTGAACCGTCTGGTATATTGAACTGCCAAGGCTCTGAAAGTTTCGACTGAATAAAAGAAAAAGAGGAAATGTCTTGATATCAGAATAGCAAACCTTGGTGTAACATCAGCGCAGTGCACTCATGTGTCAGTGAATAATCTGTGATCTGTGGATTTCTGTATTCTTTCTGACATTAGAGGGTTCTAATACTGAATAACATCAATATTCTCATTCATGCCCAGCACTTCATCCTTTTCTTCATCACTCATGTTTAAATAATCCATTTCTTTATCAGCACAAAGATATGGAAATACAAAGAGAATAATAATGATGATGGTGTTGTTGTTTTTGGTGAATTAGGTGATGAGGATGTTCATTTTTAAACCGCCATTGATCCAGAGGAGGCTGACTGCTTGATGACTGTGGCGGATTTATGCGTGTGTTCTCCTTATTGATCTGAGAGTGAGAGGAAATAGGGAGGAGGGTGCGAGTTACATTTTAAACACTGGCATTGGGTGTGATCCAATACCGAACTCTACGTATTGATCTCCTGGAGGGAATGTGGAGCAGAGGAGCAGAAAAGGGAGAAGGTCAGTCATCTATGCCGAGCTCTCCCTGTTGCAGGTGGATGCAGAGGACAGTGAGGCCGGTTGGGAGGTTTGGATGTAATGCAGCTGAAGTGAATGTGGTTCATCATTTCAAGGTTTTCAGAAGCATTTGTATTGCTCAGAAATGTCTGTGCATTGTTTGTTCCACACTCATGTACAATGACTTGACGCCAGCTTTTATCTAGCCCTAGACTCAATGTAATTTCACACGCTGTGATTTCAGTTGCAAGAGTGGAAGAAGAAAACTGTGTTCTGCTTTTCTGTAATGGAGCAGAGGTTCATTTGTACATATTGTTTTAATGTTATTAGCAAAAAAAAAAAGGACAAGCATTGTCAGTTTACGTTATGACAGACAGGGCTGCATTAGCAGACAAGCTGTAGGCCCTTAGGTGCACTTTTGTTGTAGTAATTTGAGATTTTACGTATTTGTTTGGGAATATGCACCTCTAAGACACAATATATCATCACCTGTCTTGTCTGCCTGTCTTGTTAAGCAGCTCCTCCTAAATATATTTTTTGCTGAACTAAATTAGCAGAAAAGTTGGTAGTAGCCTGGTAATCCTACTTCTGTTTTTTGTTGTAAATAAATAGTTATGAGTGATTTATCCGTCCTGCCTACTTCAGTTTCAGTTGTCATTGAAACAGGTGGGTAAGGTCTGACTTTTTCAAAATGATGAAATGGTGATTTACGGGTTGTTATTTCTCCACCACAACCTCCACAGCTGTGCTGACCTGAGCCCCGCTTGTCCCAATTATTGTGGTCATTTTTCTATAGCTATTTTTCATGGCTGTAACAGGGTTGGAGGACCCTCAAGGGACCACTATGACCTACAAGGCAAGGGTCATGTGATAGAGACAGCTGACTTCATCAGGAGGCTAGTTTGCAGTAGCCTCGCTACCTTGTGTACTTGTATAGGGATGAGTAAAGAAGTGCATGACACAACTGTCCTTCAGTTAGTTAAACTATTCAGCATTCAGTTTTGACAAGGCAGTACCTCATCAATGTGATTTGAATGCAATGCATGCAAATGTAAAAATGAGGGGAAAAAATGAATGTATTGTGTAAAGCTAGCTTCCCTCTAAAATATGCAGAAATATCTCAGTGTTAAATAGATTTTGAAAACCACTTTCAAGGATCCGTTCAGTTGCTTTCCAGGTTTATGTATTACAACAGTATTATCACCGAGTTTTTCCTCAAACTCTTTAATGTGTGTGTGTGTCGCGCTGCAAAATACTTCCTCCAGCTCTACTTACAAGGTCTGTCTGAAGAAATAACAGATAATGACAAGAAAACAGCTCAATGTCATTGTACTGAAGACAGCAAAACATTTTTTAATCCATCCTACTAAAATGTGTTCACTGTAACATTTTTTTGTAAAAACTAACAAAACAACATTATCAAACCCAGAGTGTGGTGTATATGATAATATTAGAAAAACAGCAAGTGCAGCTACTTCTGCATGAGATGTGGGCAGTGATAGTGAGGTCGAGCAGGCTACTTTCACCGCAGTGCTCCCTTTCATCTACGACCATTAGGTCAATGAAACTTCCTGCTTTTTAGCACTTATACTGAGGCATCATTTTCAGCTCCGATGTTATGTGGAGATATGCTGAAATCCATATTTTCACAACAAGCCATTTTGAACACAATAAAGATAGAGGATGGAGAAAGTCTGTCTGTTTGAAATAAAAAAAATGAAGGAGGAATCTGAGGACGAACGCTGAGAATAAGTGGTTGGAGGGTTGAAAAGAGGACACAGACGGGGATAGAGAGCCAACATGGAAGAAGGGAGGTTTAGAGAGGGTGGGAGCGAGGGAATAATAAGATGAGCCAGGAGGCAAGGATGGGGGTTGGCGGGGGGGGTTGGTGCTGTGAGATGCATTCTCATGTTAAGCCCTTTTAACCTGCTAGCCTGCAAACACACACTGACTTTGCATGAGTCACTCGGAGAGCCAGACACTTAATAAGCCTAATATCCTCCACCGTCACAGACAGGCTCTGTCTGTCACACTCGACTATGGGTGGGTGTTTGTGTGTGTGTGCGTGTGTGTTTGTGAGTGTGTGTGGGTGTGTGCTAGTACAGTACATCTGCGAGTATATTATTGATCTGCCAGTAGAACGGAGACAGAACTGTCATAGTTAAGCTCAGATGAAAACCTTCTTAGTCCACAAACACACACATACAGAGACACACACTGGGAGATTTCGCACACAGTCACACAAACATGCACTTAAACACACAAATACATATTCATGCTGACTTGAAAAAAGCCTGTTCGGAAGCACAGAAGCTTAAATACAGTATTTGGGTAGACTGGAGGAAATGCAGTGCAAAGCTGCTAATGCAATGTTTTGGGACAAATGTTTGTTTTGGACAAAGACGCATGTTTTTGCTCAGAGCCATTTAATAACTTATCGCCATTGTTTGTCAGTAAATCGTTTCTATCCAGAAATGTTTCCTAATGCGAAAAAAGCTGACTTTGTTTTTGGTTTGATAGTGTTCTTAATTGAGCCAGAGAGGTATTGATTAGTGAGATTACCTCATTTGGGGTCATTATTTCCCCGTTTATATGTGATATACTGTGCAAAGGATCTCCAGCTGAAGAAAACGTAAAAACTACTGTTAAAAATCCTCTTCACAGAAGTGACACACCTGGATGTGAGGACCTAAACTGAATAGAACCAAAGAGATCACGTAAATGATGCAAACAGCCTCAAGGCCTCACATCACAATAAATCCACATGGCTTAGGATGCTATGGTAATATGTGGTCCATGGTGCAGCGTACAGATAATAAAGGAATCACAGACATAAGCCTGCAATATATGTTTGAGCCAGAGGAGTTTATGACACACATAACTGGAAGTACTTCACAGCAGCTACTTTCAACCCAATAATAAATATTTGTGTTGCATGCTGATGGAGTTTCAGTACACCTGTTTCTTTCACGCAGGTGACCATCAGATCTTCATCAATGTTAATTATTGTGACCATGACAACAAAACTCCATGATCGTTTCCAAAAGCTAATCAAGTTGTTTTTGTGCATAAACCTAACTAAGCCTTAATCATGGCTTCAGCGATATTAGCTGCTTTTCAGTAGTGATTTGTAACAGGAAGGCACAGACAAATGATGCTGTCCTGCCAATAGGAAACACTTTGTGTCCTTCTAGACGACATGGACGGATGATAGATGTAGTTGTTACATTTGGAGCACTTATAGGTAGAAGCCATTGATTACAATTTCTAAGCTAAAAAGTGACTGTTGACTTAACACAGTGGTCTCAAACACATATAATACGACATGAAATGCTTTTCATGGTATTTAATGTGTTACAGCAGTTCTCCCTCTAATCTGCTCAAGAGCTACAACAAAAAAAATCATCCAACCCCTTCTTGTGAGACATTATAGTTTCATCCGATTTGCCCAGTTATCATTTCTATATGGATGCTACCCACATAAAGTGATTGATTGAAGTACAGAAAATGCAAACTGTCTTCTAATCAGCACTAAGTAGGTCATTTGTTGTATGGCGTTTGTTGGAGTGCAGCTCACTGAAATCAGAAGCTGTAAAATGTGGAATATTTTTGACTACACTGAATACTCAGTTCGATCAAGCATTGCATGATCATACACCTGTATCCTTCAGCAGCCTCATAAACAGCGTGAATGTTTTCAATCAAACCTCGCAAGAACTCTAGTTTTTACAATCAAAACCAGAATAAGTGACTCATTCAAACTGCCTGAGTCACACATTTGGACAATGGGAGTGAATGAGAAAATCATACACCGCGGTATGAGATGAACTGTTAACGGCAAAACTTAATTAACTTAATTCCTTAAATGCAGTCATGGCAGATTCAAAGCCGAGCACACCTGGGAGTCAGCTGCAGTGGCACAATGGGACTGAGGACAGATCGTCGGCCATTTTGGCTACAAACTGATGTTTTCCTTAATTCAACTCTGGAAGTCTGCCATCCAGTAAAGTGGCTTGGCTGAACCTGATCGATGTTGATAAGGAGACCTGGCACACATCTTCTGATAGTGTGTGTATGTGTACGCTAGGTGTGTGCAACAGGCCGAGTCCAAAGCCAGCAAATTGATTTGACATCTAGCTAGCTAGAGAGTAGATAGCCACAGCTTTGGCTTGTCACTCTTGAGAGAGGAAAAAAACACACACAGTGCACCGCTGCTACAGCCCTAACAGTTGGGCTGAACACAGTGTTTTGGCACCGGGGCTGTGTCACGTATCGGTTTTCAGGGAGAACTTGTCCAAGCAGGAGCTCAGGGGATGCAGATTCCCTATGGAAGGAAGCATTTTCCTCCTGTGATGTAAACTTCTTTGCTGCATCAAGAGCAAATGAGAGTATGTTATCTGAATGATGTGTAACAGAGTTGAAGCACTCTGTCGATTAGAAGACAAAACCTCAATTCCTGTAGGAGGAAAAGCACTGCTGTCTTTTTAATAAATGGCCTCTGAACAGTTATCCCAAAGGGAGGCTTTGTCTATCGACAGTCACACTTATTTATAGCTCTTGACAGGCTCAATATTTCGGCCCTTGATAAGTGCAAAAAAGGGGGGAGGAGATGTGAGCGGTGCTGGCCTACTGAAGTCAGCACACATCAGCTTTTGTTTGTACAGTGCTCAGCTGAAAAAGATGACTGATCATGCCACTCTGTGATGTCCTGAAGCGCTGCTCTCTTGGACTCTTTGTAGTCATGCAAAAGGATTGTTTTGTTTTAAATTCTGTATTGAAGGAAGGCTCCGACGCCTGTACAGCGCCATAAGAGAGACGCGTCACAGTCAATCATTTTTGACACCATGTTTGTCAAGAAATATTTCTGCCCACATCTCGTTTTGAGACATCCAGACTGATTGGCAGTGTTGTACAGATTTGGCACATGGATTATTTATCTGCCAAGAGGAATACGTCCACAGACACCTCTAGGAATGTTTGATGTCTCTGGGCAGTTCTGGAAGCACTGACTGGTCTCACACAGAGAACCAACATGTCTTCCCGCTCGCTTCTCATTTAACTTCTGGCCCTGAGTCAAAATGGCCGCCTACCACACTGGCAGACTAGGAAGTCAATCTGACCAATTTAGTGGGTCACAGGAGACTTCTGCTTCTCTCTCTCCATCTCCCTGGCTCTCTCTCTCTAACCATTTGTTTGGAGCATGTGGACGGGGTAACAGAAATGGCGAGCTGCGCCTCATCCTGCTGCGCTTTAATCACTCGCTTCAAAGGGTCTCGTGTTTCTCTCTGTCTAGATGGCAGAGGGGAGGAAAATGAAGCTCTGCTCCACCTCGGCTGAATTCCTGTACATCAGACCCAGACGAGACTGATATCTCCCTTCACCTTCACTGTCCTAGCTCCAGTTTGGCAGCTCATGCTGAGCTTTTTATTAAAAAGGAACTGAATTTCACCAAAAAATATTATCAGTCGCAGCCAGACTCAGAGCTCTGCATTCAGTTAGTGTTACTTTCTTTGGTGATTAAAATCTGCTGTAGCACTGCTGACAACAAGCATTATTTTATTTGCATTCGCAGCTACGTTGAACTTTAGATTTTTTTCTGCTTTTCTTTTACCTTAGTAATGATGTACGTGCTCCAACAGTCAAGCTCAGCATGTACAAGAAATCTGATTTGGTGATACTGATGCTAACACACATAAACATCAAGCACAGACATCTCACTCCATGTGTTGTCTGAGAATCAGCTCTCACCAGGACCTTCTCTGCTGTGTATCTTCTTTGTTTCAAACAAACTTGAACAGTCTGATTTCCAAGTTTTTACCTCCAGTGTCCTCCAGCCTAAATGATGAAATAGGTTTGTTAGCAAGTTGAAGCACATTTTGACCAATAGTAGTGCTATGGAGCAAGTACAAGTACAAGTGTGGCCCGTTTTGTTTGTATTACACATGAGGACACATAACCATGTGCGTGACTGCAGTTGGTGGCTGTTATGTGCCAAGAAATGTAGAAATGCAACAATGGCTAGCAAACACATGGATGTTGATGTAAGATTTTAAAAATCAGCTTTGGAGATGTTTTAAGAGGAAGGATCTGCATTCAGCAAGATTACTAGATCTCAAGGATGCACACAATGCATTTTGAGTAAATACAAACTTATTTTGGTTACAAGAAAAACCACAGGGTGACTTTAAGGTTTGGTTAAGTTAAGGAAGAATTGTGGTGTTTGTGAAAAATAAACCAAAGTAGACTTTTGGTAGGAGACAGGATGCATCCAGTGAACTCCATGTCAAAGCAGTACACCAAACAATCCAACACAACCACCTCGGAGGAGGTTTTGTGGTGCTATAACAATGTCACATGTGCCTTTGCCTCTTAGAGACAATAGCCATTTTTACCATGGCCACAAGAAGTCCTTGTCAAGAAGAAAATGTAAGCATAGGTCATTTTAAGGAGTCTTTTTAGTGAGGACAGCCTCAAGAGCAAGCTGAATTCACTTTATGGTCAGATCAGTCACATACAGCAGCCCTCTGAATCAGTGTCTTGCTCAAGAACCCCTCAACAGGGCAAACTCCAACTTCCACAGAGGCTTAAACCTTAGGTTGGAGAGTTTTCTATCTCAGTGCACCATCCTGCCGTGCATTATGCACTACATGGCCCTTCTCTGAGTAGCAATGTTCAACAGTCTCCTGAGGCTGCTGACATTTTCAACCCGTTGAATTCTTTCCTCTCTTGAGATATGAGATACAGCGGAGTTAGATAGTACCCGCACAAAGCAGTAACCGGTAGCTATTGTTCTAACATAATGCGCAATTAGGTAAAACTCAGGTGACCGGGCAAGATAAAGCACGTAGTTTCAGAGCGCGCTGGGGTCCTCCATCTTCCAGCTCAGACTGTAATTAAAGGTCGACAATAGCCGTTCTGGGATGTGCCTGGGCTTTTTCCCCTGGCTGGCTGATGGGCTGTCTGACTGCCACCAGTGCAGCAGGAAACTCATGCTGGAGTCACATTTCAATAATATCAGCATCCCTGAACTCAGCGCCTATCTTCCTCTGTAGCTCAGCCCCTATGTTTATCTATTCTCTCAGGATCTACAGTGTGAAATGTTTCAGGTTGTTTTGTAACTCTCACTGGTCCTGTACAGTATCAAGCTTCCAAGTGCTGTTGAGGTGCACCTTGAATATCACATGCTCCATATGGACTAATTTATGTCTCCAAGCTGGTCTTAAATCAGCACTCTGATATTAAGAGACTGATTATAAGTCTCATGTCCAACTTTGGCTTTGTGTGCTGTAACAGGTTCTTGCTGCATTGCTTTACTCAGTCCAGAGCTGCTTGCATGTGCTGTTTCATCAAGAAAAGTAAGGGATGATATAAAAACTATTGTACTTAATGTTTAATTAGTTCAAGATGAACTAATGCAACGGCCACTCAACACCTGATGAGGGATCAATGATCAAAGATCTTCTGTGGATATTTGTTGGATGGAGAATTGGACAAAAATCACTACCATTTTAGAGCACTTTAAGCTAAAATCAACTACATGACTTACTGTTTACAGCCAAGCCATTCTGTGTAGTTCCTACTCCCACTGGGATCAGCCCATGAATTATGGCTCTCTTTGAAGTCATTTCAGCTTGTGATGCTGACTGTCTTGTGTTGCATTATGTGGCTGTTTTCCTGGAGCTTCTGACAGACACACTGGTATCATTCCCAGGAAAAAAAAAAAAAAAAAGTTGTGACATTTACCACAAAGCTCTCTGAAGCAAACTGGATTCTTGCTATTTCACAGTTGTGAGAGTGTATACTCTCAGAGAGTAGGTCTAACACCAGCTCCCGCCCCAGTTAAGGTCATATTTGGTATCACGGTCTGTCTGCCAGAATAGTGTATACATTTTCATGTCTCAGGATTTCTGCTCTTATCAGCTATCATATCTATCGTTCCCTTAAACAGGCAATGCTGATGGCTCAGCTTCCCATTGAGGTTATTAATCCTGCAAGCTTTATGTCCTGTTTAAGATAACATTTTGCTTTACAAAATCTACTGTATGATGCAGTCTTACCACTCAGACCCAGTTTTATTCCTTAGGATTTGGTGGAGAGCAAAACACAGCTAACAGGATCGTGATTATTGGACTTACACTTGTCAGGTGGCCAGAAACACAACCTCAAATGTGCCCTGTCTGCTGGAAGTGTAAATGGGCAATTGCTTGCTAAGATGTTAGCCATATCAGCTCAAAGACAAAGTTGTCAGGTTGGGGGCTTCTGCCTCCAAATAACCTTATTAACGCAGTCTTAAGAAGCGATAAATAACATGTTTCTGTTATGCAACATAAAGCAAAAGCTACAATTAAGGTGTTGGGCTGTCAAGACTATCCAGAACAACTTCAGTGCTCCTTGACATAGGTTCTCCAAGTCTCTGATCTCTAATACCCACTTGTTTGGTATTTCAATGATGTCCATCTACAGAGCCGGTGACTATGAAAGCCATAGAACATGATTCACATCATTTTTATATCCATCAAACCATTCAGTAAGCCCTTATGCCTCTATGGCAGTGAGTGTACATTTTGTTATGCTTCTCTACCTACAATATTTATTCAGCCTTTTTCTTTAATGTGCATTTAATCTAAAATGACCAGCATCAAAGAAGCCCAGCCATATACCTCATTTGATGCTACAAATGAATTTTATCATCAGAGTGTTGTTTGGGCAGAAAGAGGAGGCATCACTGCCAAAATTCATTATTATGTGAAAAGCAAAGTCAAGCGGCAGTGATTGATTGTCAAAGAAATGAAGAGAATGAATATCGATAAGGCCTTTGGGAATAATGCAAGTATACTCTCCTTTGAGTGGAAGGAAAAACTTTGATGTGACACATTTTAATGCTAATTTAGACTTTATTTAGATGACTACAAGCTTTTCAAAAGTGCAGCGTCAGGTGTGATAAGGGTGTGAATCAAATTGTGTGAGATATGAAAGCATCTAAAGGTATCTTTGAATATTGTAGCTGACAACCCGTGATTAATGTCTCAATGAAATGTGTGCATAAAATAAGATCTGTTTGCAGAATTCATCCACTTTGTTTGTATGATAAAAGCCTTTGGGTACCAGTTGTTTTTTTATGTAAAGTCTGTAAAATAAAAAATGGTCAGAGTAAATTAACAAGCACACTGTGCCTTTAGCTTTTGAATCTAAACGTTGATACAAGCAATGGCTGCATTATTGTTTGATGGCTTCCAAGAGCTGAAAAGGCCTTTGCTTTCCTTTCTTTGTGTTTTTTTTTTTTTTTTTTTTCTTTATGGGTGGCTCTATTATCTAACAGCTCTGTCTACAAGAGGGCTGGCCATTGTGGTCAGCACAGATAACAGATAATATGCAGGGCATGGAAATAGATGGATTATATGGACTGGGTTCAGAATGTGTTTATTGGGTGGATAAAATGACAGGATTTTCATTGCTATCTCTGGCATTCGCTCTTTTAAGCCTCCCTCATTGGATTTAGAAGAGCTCTCTTCTCTTTCTCGTCCTCTCTGTCTCATATTCTGACTCTCATCTGTTATCCCTCTCTCTTTGTATTATATTCCCATTTTCATTTTCAACTACTCTCTCTGCTTGTTTATCATGCTCCCTCGTTCCATCTCTCCATCTCTCTCTTCTCTCTAACATTTTCTATTCTTTCTATTTTCATGTCTCAGACCAGTCTGTTGGATGAGGTTGTCAGAGAGCAGCGGCTTGATTTCTGACATTACCTGTTTTCGTCCAGGAATAGCACCAAAATGTTCTCTTAAAAGTGGCTGAAAATATCAGATTAGAAAGTACAAGAGGGGTTGATCATTATTTGAAATTACCAAGCATTACGCGTGCCATCTGTTCTTTTATCCAACTGAAAATAACGTCTTTACCAAGTGGTGTTTTTAACTAAAATTGTCATAACCTGGCTCAAGTATTGCAATCATGGGCTTTTATCTAACTTGCTATTTACTTGATATGAATTACTGCTCAAATTGTCCCCTTATCTTGACATATATTCCCCACTTTTTCAATGTTATTTGTATAATAATTGTTATTTATGTAACTGTATTATAGCCCTAAAATGGCAGAGAGCAAGGACAGATAATGGGTCATATGGACCCTATTTCTAGTTAAGTAGCATCAGGTTTTATTTTGCAGGAGTCTTGCAAAACTGCATGTCTGTCTTTTTCTATTTTGGTTATAAGCTTTAGTTGATTCGCTGATAGCTGATTAATATTAGGTGAGCTGTAAGTTTAGCATAATAGAGCCATAGTTTTGCACAGGGTCTGATGCTGGCGTGTCTTTGCTGCTGTTCCCAGGAAACACAGGCACTGTATTCCTGTTCATCATGTTCATATGCCTAATACATTTATATATATCTACTTTGCCAATTTGTTTAGCAGGAAATGTAACTGATGTCTCAATTACATTCACCAATGTTTTTTGTTTTTTTTGTTTTTTTTACAATCCAGTCAGTAAGATATCTGTACACCGTGCAGAAGTCATAAGGAAGAGGTTTTGGTTGATTGCAGATTTTGACACCAGAGACCAGGTTTGTTCCCTGCATCCTATGTGCTGTTAGATGTAAGTCACAGGCTCCCAGCACCCGGGCTGTAGACCAGTCGGCCTTGGAACACTTGCTTTGCTGATGAAAGAGCTTAAATTTCTTAATAGGCAATTATCAGCTAGATTTTATGCTTATTACGTTGAACTTGGTCCAGTCTGTTCTACATTTTCAGTGCCATCACAAATTACAATATGAACATTGGTCTTTTAGGTTGGTCTTTTATAATAAATCAGGAATCCACTGTGGGCATGATATGTGGTTTACAAGACATTGTACACTGTTGCTCAAGTCTAGTAAGCGCTCATGTTTGCTATATGAATTGAGTTTGGCGTCATTTTAATTTGTTAGGGCTGTTCAAAAAAGTTACAGTCACAGTTACAATTGACCATTCACTACTCTATATTACACAAAAGCAAAGGAGAAGACCTGTTTTTGGAGCCATCAACTAGTGCTAAAAATTTCAAATGTCATTGAAATATGTTGTGGAACAAAAATGCTTCTCTCTACTGATTCGTTTTTAGCCAGTGAGGATAGAAATGAGGATGGAGCTTCTCTCTCTCTGACTTATCATCGTAATTTAGTAAGGTCAGTCTTTCTAGCTTGTAGAAGTAGCTGAAGGCATTTTTAAGACAGTCTAGTATTCTTTGCCTTGAAGTAAACAACACTGTTCTGTCCTTGGGATTATGCTATAGGAGATTATGCAACATTTTGTGAGATTCTGTGCCTATGTAGAGCAGCAGAGGATGTGTACAATCACATATCATCGAGCTCTGCCAAACGCAAAAACCATTGTTGAGCCCTGTGCACTCAAGACGCATGTGCCGTCTTGTATACACACAAACTAAGCCACACTTACACCTGCACATTCATGCACACAGCATTATATCATTAGCGTGATAAAGTGCCATGCCATGGCATGACCTGCAGCAGGCCAGTTGATCGTGCCGTCAATTAGTTCTCTCTCAGTCCACTAATTATACTGTCACATCCTGTTGACACACCATAGAGATTCGATGGTGGAAAACACTAACTCTCTGGGTTTCCTGAGCCAAGAGGTCAATGAGGTGTTTCAGATACTGAGGCCTGATTAGATGTACCTGGTGGCCAGGAGGAGGAGGAGGAGGAGGACTGCTTGTGTGGGCAGAGAGGAGGAGGGGAGAATGAAGTCAGCCATTATTTGTACTGTGACGCTGGTGAGTCAATAACTGAGCCACCAAAATTATTGAAAAATCTGCATCTCAGAGAACCCCAAGTGATATCTTGAAATTGTTTGTTTTGTTCGACCAATCCTCCAAACCCCAAAGATATTCATTCTACAACAATATAAAACAGAAAAACATCAAACAATATGTAAGGGACAGCAAACTGGTGAGTGAATCAGTGCAGTATCCTGATCCACACCTTTGCTCCAGACTGAAATATTTAATGGATTTCCATGAAATATTGTACAGACGATCATGATCCCCTGAGGATGATGTCTACTGACTCCATTGGTCCCCTGACTTTTCCTCTGGTGCCACACCATAGGGTTGACATTTGTGGTTTTTGAGTGAAACAGGTCAACAACTATTGGATGGATTGCTGTGACATTTTGTGAAGACATTCATGGGGCCCAGAGAATGAATCTTAAGAACTTTGGTGATCCCGACTTTTCATGTAGCTCACCATGAAGGTGACATTTGTAGTTTTGAGTGAAACAAGTCAACAACTTTTGGATGGATGGCCCTAACATCTGATACACACACTGGTACTCCTCTTTGTGTCACAACTCTGGTGACTAGGGATAGGGTTTGGTTTGGGTAAAAGTGGTTAAGCTTAAGGTTTGGGGTAGGATTTTCACTTAGTGCCATAATGAAATGAAAGTGTAATTTTGCCAGATGCTTTGGTATTTTTTGGTGCAAAACCAACAACGTTCCCATCAGCATCAGCTCTACTTTGTCTTTGGTGCAAATTCTAAGATGATATGCATGGTATTATGCCTGCTAAACATTAGCTTGTTAACATTGACAACACTGCTAGCTTTCAGCTCAAAGTAGAGCTTCACAGAACTGCAAGCGGGCCTGTAGGCTCTTAGTCTTGTTACTTGTTAAATGACTGAAGCAATTATTCAGATTTCATTCAAAATTGTTGGCGATTAATTTTCCGTCAATCTACGTAAATGATTTATCAACTAATTGCTTTTGCAGTAACAGATATATAGCAAACGGCTGAGCTTATCGAGTTGACTGGCAGACAGCAGAGAAGAAATCTGGTTGTCTCATTTCACCCAGTGATCACACCCTGACTCTGATTCATGAGCCAATCCAACTGTGGTAGACTGAGGATCATTGTGCTATAGTGTAGTCTGGTTTAGCCTCTTCTCCTCCAAGATGTTCTGTTATATCCTCATCTAATTCTGTTCTCTTCTGTTTTTTTTTTCAGCTTTTCACCAGTCTTATCTGTTCTTGTCTCATCTGTTCTGGTCTGTTTTGATCTCCCTGATAATATGAACAAATTCCTACATTTTCCCCCGGCACAGACTGAAATCTGAAACCCTCTGAACTGTTTTATATTTCAGCTCCAGACCCTGTTGATGATAACACCACTTGGCCTCCTTCCTTTTTGTGTCCAACGAGGTTTCTACCTGAGCACTCAGCTTGCATTTAGTTTTACCTACATCACATCCTGGGCAATGGTAAATAACACCTATACTGAGGCATTTTTCAGGAGTACTAAGGCAACATTTTGACACCAGGAAATGCAGGAAAAGAATGCGAGGACCAGTCTGTCCTGCCCTTTAAAATAAAATATTGACTCAGCCTCTGTCATCAGTACTGGCTGTCTGAACACAGACTAGTGATAATATTCCTCATCATCCAGCTCCTTCCAAGGTGTATGCCTGATATAAACACACTCCATCCTCCAAGACACCCAGGTTCACTCGCTTTCTGCTCCCTTGCTTTGTGTGCACCTCCTTTGTGGAGCAGTGTGTTATGCATATAGTTTGTGTGTGTGTATTTGGATGTGTGGGGGTGTATTGTTTGGAATAATAACGCCTGATGAATGAGGAGTCTGCTTTGCTGACAGAGGGTCCCATTAACATGTATCGCTTGGCTCCCCCTTACAATCCGTCACACACCACATACACACATGCAGAATGGAGGCAATCAATGGGATGATTTAATAGCATCTGTTCTGTGTCTGTAGGAAGTAAGTAGCATCCATCGCTTTGCTTAGCGATTGAAGCTGTGAGTTATAGATATGGAGGATTTCATACCAAAATGCTTTTCATTGGAAACATGCGGCAATATTGATAAGAGAAAATGCTGCAACATGATATTCATCAGTCAGTATTTGAACAAAGATTGATACGACTCTTGTGTCTGTAGCTAGAACCAGCAGGCGATTGGCTTAGTTTAAAGACTGGGAGAAATTAGATGGCTCTACCCCTTAAAACCAAAAACCAGTTTACTGATACATATTAAGACATACAGTAACATGTTGATTATGAGCTTACGAGGTGCTGGTAGTTAGTAGTGGCTATTTTTTGTAGTTATGGACAGATTCAGGCTGACATTATCCCCTGCTGTCAGTCTTTAAAATAAGCAGCTGCTTGGTCTAGTTTTATATATAGCATATAGACTTGAAAGTGTTTTATCTTGCATGAAGAAGTCATCATCATGTATTTTCTACATCTGAGGCTCACAGTGGTAACGTGTAAACAACTTTCGAGTGTCGTCATTTTATGGACAAGTGGTTGGTCATCCACCAATCAAGGCAGACTTCAAATGCAGCACTTGACCTAAATGAGACTGCTGGATTCGACTGGCTTAAGAAGTGAACACTTTGCTTCCTTGAAAAACTCAAATCAAGTGATCATCAGACATGCTTTTATGTAAAGTGTCTCAAACTATAAAGGGTGTATGAAATATACAGTGTATGGGGCTTTGGGATGTGCACTGCGCTGATCAGCTATACTTGTTGGCAGTTAATTATCTGTACTGCATTGTGCCTGCGGTCAAGTTATATCATTATGTGGCTTGGGTTGTTGCAGGGTGGCTACTGTTAGCTTACTGGGATTGATCTACAGTATTGACTGTCCTGCCAGTAAATTTAGTCAGCTGAGCTAAACAGTGTGGCTACCCTGGAAGAAAATGATAAGCCATCTAACCTGCAGACAGCAGATTAATTTACACTTCATAGCTTACCAGTCTTTCATCTTTAGAATATGAATATAGTCAACATGTTAGTAAAGATTAAATGGTATACCATTCCTTTATGTGTAACATGAACTGATGGGTCAAAGGTAAGTACAGTCTGAGGCTTGACAGGGCTAACCAACTGGGCTATTGGCTTTTTTTAGAAACCCAGTCAAGCAGTTTTTACAACCATGCACTCATCTGACAAATGGCTTGAGAGACATAGAAATGATAACTCCTGTTGTACATGCAGGGTAGAGTAAAGCCTGCAGCATATGAATTGTCAGAGGTGTGGATCTATAGCAGTAAACAGTATCGAACATATGTCAGAGATGCTCTAGCTGCAGGAAGCACCCTATCAATTAACAGCTCAAGGCAAAACTGAAAGGATGCTATTTGCTTTCCATTCTCTTAAAATATTGGCTGTGAGAAGGATCCACAGTGTAAATTTATGTCTTTGGAAATATTTGATGTCCACCTCTCATCTTACTCCATGTTCTTTTTCCTAAATGAAGGCTAGTGACTGTAAAAACCTGCCCATTTCAGCTTTGTAGTGGTCATTACAGGGCAGATATCTTTTTGTGGTCTCTGTTATTAGCATTGTAGCAACTGGTGTATCAACTATCCTACTTAGCAAAAAAAGAGACAATATCTGTTACACTTTGATAAAGGTTTATTCAGTGCCTTAGACATAGGACCATTGTAAGTGTAGGGCTTGGGAATCAAATTGAGCTGCATTGTGGCTACTTCAGGGTTACACATTACCAAACAACAAGGCACTAAAAATTAAGATTGAGTTGCAAAAAGTTGAGCAAGGTTTAATGATTGCTCTGTAAGCAATGTTAGAGTAGGAGAGTTACTGTGAGGTGTGAATATTTATTGTTGCAATGTCCAAAAATGTCTCTTCATTTTGGCTTTCAGTCATGAATTCTGTTGAAATACTAAACTAGCTATGTGCATTGGCATCCAACAGCAGATCATATTCACCAGCATAATTAAATTGGACCTCTGTGTTATCTTCTGAACACAGAAGTGCTTCTCATTTGTTCAACTATATGACTAACTATGAAACTGAGAAGATTGATCTCTAACTCATGGAAAGTGACCGGATAAAATCGAGGAGGCGTGTGTGTCTCCTATGGTCACTACACAGTACCATATCAGTGCATGTGCCTGTATGAATATTTTGCTTGTGCTTTCTTTCTTGTTTTGGCTCCCTGTCACATTTTGTTACTCTTTCCAGAGGAAAGACTGTTTTCCAGCCTAATTCAAACTGATGTTTTCTCTTTCTTAGCAGCATCTCTCTGCCCTTTCAGAATCATTTTTATCTCAAAGCCCTTGGTGCTCCCTGAAATCTTTTCCATGACAGGATAACACTTCTGTTGGATAAAAACCTTCTATCTCCAAAGAAAAAAACAGCCTTGTTTTCAGCTTGACAACAATGTAGTTTGGAGTGTGGAGGAAGAATTTTGCCAAACCGCAGGACTGTTGTTTGTCATCACTCAGCTGAAGGCAAAACATGAAAAAGCAGCAAATGGAGTTGTAAAGTTTTCACCAGACGATATACAGTGATAAAAAACTCTTCAAACCAGTGTTTCACACGGTATTCCTGTATTATTGCAATACTATAAACTGGATTTTGATGGGAAAAAAGACATTTATGGCATGTGAGTCTGATGGAAATGCTGTTACAGTGTACAATAGTCCTGTCAGTGCACCAACAAACAAGAACAAAAGTTGGTATAAAATAAAATTTTTGCTCACATTTCTAACCCTGTTTGCTCTCTGTTGTTTCTTGCAGTTCAGCAGATGAGAAATTCCGCTGGAACAACCAAGGTAATATTTCCTTTTAAATGCTCTCAGTACATTTTGTCTGGTCTTCTGTTGTTTGCAGTCCAGTGTTGCACATTGCTGACTGTGCTCATAGCAATGGTAGCCATTGTAAAAATCCCCCCATCATGCACTCACAATACACATCGATGCAATCCTGTATAAGACCTATGGCATCTGCAGCGGTGAAAATGCTCAATCAAACTCACTTTCTGCTTGTCCCAACAATAAAAAACTCCTGTCTCTCAAATTCCCTCGTCGCGGCCTCTGACGGCCGAGTAAAGGTCAAACAGCATTTACAAATAATTCTCAGCATTTAGTTTAACCTGTTTGGAGACCCAGATGGGAAGTGTTTTCCATAAAGGAGGAAACAAGAATCAATGAGTGTGAGGCCTTTTGATGATTTGAAAGTCAAATGAAGACACCTCTCTGGGTTTGACAACTTCTTTGGCAGTATTTTAGTTGAAGAACCACCACTCATGCTTGACACTTAGGTCTCTCTCCCTCTTTGTCAGTAAAGTTGAGATGTATAGGGCGTTGAGACTAGATTGATTATCTGAGTGCAGGGTTGGTGACCTCTGCCAACAAAGAGGTGACTAAAGGTTGTGGTCACACGGATCACACTGACAGCTTTCAGTGTGTGCTGTGGTCTTCATCCATCTGTTGCACTGAAGCCTGACCACTCGGCCTCAGAAAGACTAAATTTACTCTGTCACCAAAAAGGAAAACCCTCCCTCACTCCAGTCAGACCTTTTGATCTCGTCATCGCTCACAAATCATTAAAAACCCATCACCTCTGGATCGAGCAGGTTTAAAAATGGCGTGTGTGTGTGTGTGTGTGTGTGTGTGTGTGTGAGTGTGAGAGTGAGAGTGAGAGTAAATCCAGCGTAATGCTGCAGACAGCGCTGGAAATGTTTCACCAACAGCATCAACATCATCAGTCTGCAATTGCGTCAGTCGAAGGCAATAAAATCAGCCTCCTAAATCCACTCAGTAAGGCCTCTACTATTACTATCTCTCTCTGTCTCACACTCTCTCTCGATAAGAGATTAATGTTGCTCCTAAGACTCATTTGTAAGGTTTTATCCCCATTGGCAGCCCTCTCTAACTTGAAGACACTGGGCATGTTATCAGCCTCACTGTGACAGACAAACTGCTTGGCACTTAAGTGCAAGGTGGCGCCCCATAGACTTAGATCCCACAAGATTTGTTTGTGGATTATCAGTTAGGTTTTTACCCTTGACTCGAGGCTTACCCTGACACATTACTCCAAGGCCTGATTGTATTTTGACTGATGTGAAGTTACAGTTTGAATCCCTTGAACCGTTCGCTGTTTTTGCTTGGTTTTCACTCTTGATTTAGTCATAGCCTTAGCCAGCATGCTACATGTTGTTATTCTCAGAAATACCATCATTTGGCACACCTGTGGTGTTATCTATGTTCTGGGACAGTTTCTTTCTTTCTTCTTTTCTTATTAAGAATTGTTTTAAGCATTTTTTCCTGCATTTCCACAGGTTCTCAGAAAACAGTAAATATCTGTATATGAATGCACAGAGAAGAGTTAGCATTCCAAGTTGTTAGCTACCATGTTGACGGGACATTCTGAGTCTTAGTATTATCCAGCTAGGTCTTGAAAGTGTAGAACAAGCAATGTCCATTGTTACTGACTTTCTCACTTTTTTTTTAGAAGTATAATTTATTAGTATTAGCTTTTCTTAGCATTTCTTCATTCCCAGTAACCGATTGTGGGCAGGAATCTGCACCATGAATTGTCTGCATTTACTGGAAATTATTATGTAAATTGCGTCAGTTGGGTTCAAACTGTTAAGACTCTTATTATTTCAGTTGACATAGCATTTAGAAGGCACTTAAATAAATGTATTATTACAGAGTTAAGCCATGTACTGCAAACCTGGCCCAGGATAGTATCCTGTCATAGAATCCCTGTTGGTATCTGGAGCTCCAGGCAAAATATAATGAAGGTGCCACATATAGTCACAGAATCAGTGGGGGCCCATAGCTAATTTTTGCAGGATAACCCCTATTGGGTTAATCCAGCCATGAGTGTGCCTTGTGTCCTTCACTGCAGTGTAGCGGTATGGAGGAATGGTCTGGAGGTGGCAGAAGAAGCTGTGTCTTTGTTTCTGCTCATGCATTTTCCTATCTGTTTTGTGCACATGTAGATGGACAGAAGGACATAGAAGAGGAGCTGACGACAGGCCTGGAGCTGGTGGACTCCTGCATCCGATCGCTCCAGGAATCAGGCATCTTGGACGCACAGGACACTTCTACAGGAGACAGTAAGGCCATTGTTATGATTAAACAGGTTTTTGTAAAGCAGAATGAGAAAAAAACAATTTCACTTGGTAATTTTCTGCACTGAGACAGACAAGAAGGATAGCTTAGAAGGAAATAGGTGAAATGCAATCAACAACCAGCAGGGATTTATATTCTGCAGAGCTGGAGCCTCCAGGTTTTGGCTGATTAACCTGTTGAATATATGACTTCACCAAGCAAATACTCTCACACAAAGCCAGCTGCACTACAGTTTAACATCAGTGAGCAATACGGCACTAAACAGAATGTGGCCAGTCCTTTGAATAAATAGTAAAGATGAGACAAATTGGTCAATTTTGAAATTTAATCAAGCCTGTGAGATCAATGTGTTCACTCAAGTACTTGTTCTGATTAGCATCTTCTACTCAAAGGGTGAACAAAATGTTTTCTTTCATTAGATTTCATCCCATTTTCCGACAGTGCTACTTGTCAAAGTAAGATAGTTTGAAGCGCAAGTGTAATGTGTGAGAGTGGTTAGCCGCAAGGTCTCTCACTTGTCTGTATGTGTGTTCAGTATGAGTTATGTCTTTCTTTGGCTTTTCTATTGATGAGATTTCATTTTCTGTTGGTTACACATACTTCCTTTGTCTGTTTAGCCATAGTGAGTGTTAATGCTCATGCTAATTACTTTGTTACATTCAGTAATAGCACTTTGAATCTTTAAATTAATCATCTTTTTCTGCACACATGTAGATGTTGTACTTGTAAGCTGGATATACTCTGAACCAGTAGCTGGCAACACAAAAGCAAAACATGAACTTAATTTAGATTGTAAAACTTATATATGTATCTTAATACTTTAAACCTGTATTAACTGTTTTCTAGCCACTTGAGGGCAAAGCTGTAAACACAACAAGGATATATAATGACTCTTTATCCTTTATAAAGCTCATATGGCAAGGGTGTTCGTAAAAAGTTGCCTGTTTGCACATCAACAGACTTGGATCAACATT